>JAAAWM010009218.1:0-20733 GCA_036873465.1 Thinopyrum obtusiflorum | reverse complement strand
CATCTTCATCCTACGCCTCCCACGGATTGATAAACCTTAGGTCATCCACTTGAAGGAAAATTGCTGCTGTCCTACAAAACTCTGCGCTTGGAGGCCCAACACGAGTCTACAAGAATAAAGTTGTGTAGTAGACATCACACACCTTTTCCGAGAGCTGTATTTCGTAAACTCGGTAATATTTGTTTCTTTTTTTCATCTTCTTAGTTTCTTTTATGTTTGCAAAGCACCCTACCATTATATTTTAATTTTTATTTGCTTGGTATGAGGTCAAAAGTTTACCCAGTTTAAGAGAGCCATTAGGGCCCGCTTGGTCTACGGCTTTAACTGGCCTCGAGAGGGGGTAGACCATGGTGAATTCCTCTTTGTTTGTGTTAGGGTAGGTCATAATGACATGTTAAACAAAGATTGAGCACATGTCTTCACAAGATTCCCTCCTGTCGCCTCGAAGTACGAGACTCACACTATAAGTAATGAACCTTCATGCAGGATTGTTCGGTTTGTGAAGCAAGTACCAGATCAAAGTTGTGTATTGGATATTTTAATATCACACCACCCTTGTATACATATATTAGGGCCACAACCAAGTGGGGGAGGTTTTTTGACACTCCCTGGCGCGATCTCAGACGAAATGCAAATCCGTCGGCCCGCTTGGTCTACCCCTTTGACTGGCTTTGAAAGAGGGTTAACCATGGTGAATTTCTCTTTGATTATATTAGGGTAGGTCATAGGGACATGTCAAAACAAATTTGAGCCAATGGCTTCACCAGATTCCCTTCCATCGCCTTGAAGTGTGGGACTCACACTCTATAGCTGGAACCTTCGTGCCGGATAGTCCTGTTTGTGAAGCAGGTGCCACATCAAAGTTGTGTATTGGATATTTTAACATCACACCACCATTGTATACATATATTAGGGCCACATCCCAGTGGGGGAGGTTTTCCGACCCTCCCTCGCCCAGTCTCGGACGAAACGCCGACCCATGGGCCTGCCTGGTCTACCCCTTTGATTGGCTACAAAAGGTGGTTGAACATTGTGAATTTCTCTTTGTTTGTATTAGGGTAGGTCATAGTGACTTGTCAAACCAAATTTGAGAAGGCATGCTATAACAAGTTTCCCTCCCGTCGCCTCAAAGTGCGGGACTCGCACTCTAAGTCCTGAACCTTCGTGCTGGTTTGTCCTGTTTGTGAAGCATGTGCCATATCAAAGTTGTGTAATGGATATTTTAACATCACACCTCCCTTGTGTACATATATTAGGGCCACATCCAAGCATGGGAGATTTTCTGACCCTCCCTTGCGTGGTCTCGGACGAAACACCGATCTGTGGGCCCGCCTGGTCTACCCCTTTGACCGGCTTCGAAGGGGGGTTGACCATGGTGAATTTCTCTTTGTTTGTGTTAGGGTAGGTCATAGTGGCATTTAAAACCAAATTTGATCCTAAGTTCTCAAAAGATTCCCTCCCACCTACTCGAAGTGCAAGACTCGCACTCTAAGTCCTAAACCTTCACGTCGGATAGTCCTGTTTGTGAACTAAGTGCCACATAAGAGTTGTTTATTGGATATTTTAACATCACTCCACCCTTGTATACATATATTAGGGCCACATCCAAGTGGGGGACGTTTTTCGACCCTCGCTCGCGCGGTCTCGGATGAAACGCCGATCCATGGGCTCACCTCGTCTAACCCTTTGACGGGCTTGGAAAGGGGGTTGAACATGGTGAGAATTTCTATTTATATGTGTTAGTTTTGATCATTGTTTCCATTTTTACCCTTTTAGTGGAGAGAACTTGGGATTTGCAAAAAATCTCGCCAATTAACAAAAGGATATGGTATCTTGAAATATCTGGCACAAAATGATATGGAACCAAAGACCACATCTAGGGACAAACAAACAAAAAGCAAAGAGGACAATGCGAGATGACATCTGCATTGGCTGAGAGCCAGAGAAACGGCTCTCGGAAAATACCATGAATTACGAGACTCATTTATCGGTCTCTCGAAAAAGGTCCTAGCCCTAGATCTGGCATGCTTTTCTGAGAGCCCGACATAAGACTCTCATAAAAGCATCCTAACATAGATTAAACCGCTCGATCCCCTTTCTCTTTCTCTCTCACTTCTCTCTCTGCCACCCACCACCGCTGCAATCGCCACGGCCGCCACAGTCGCCATCTTCCATCACCGGAATCCGCCAGCCGGCACCTCCTCCCGCTGCCACTGCCAGCTAGCACTGCCTCCTCCCCCCCTCTTTCTCTGGTCTACATTTTTAGAAACATTTCCAGAATCTAGCAAATTTCTGAAAGCATTGTGGAATTGATCTGATTGTAACATAATCTGCTTTGAAATGCAATTGAAATTCAACAATTTTTTTTGACATTTCAGTTTGTGGCACTTTCCTGAAACATATCTGAAATTCAGTTTGTGGTAAGACTGAGATAAAACAACATGTCTGAAATTAAGTGCCATTGAAATGCATTTGAATTGAAAGAAATTGTATAAAGATTATATTGAAATGCAATTGAATTGTTTCAAAAACAGTATTGAAATATATATGATATGCATTTGAACCATTTCTGAAACTGTTTTTTTGAATGCAATCGAATCATTTCTAAAATGCAATGTCTATAAATTATTTTGAAACTAAAATTGAGTGATACAAGACTGAAATAAGTGCATTTGAAATGCATTTGAAGTTGTATGAAATTGATATCAAAATGAAATTTAATCATTTCAGAAACAAAACAAAACCAATAACCAAAATATGTGCATTTGAAACTGTATGAAATATCTTCCCAGATGCAATTGTAACATTTCTGAAAATGCATGAAACGTATCTAGATTCTAGAAATTTCATAGGGTAATATGCTATATTCATAGGGTAATTCACTAGATTGCATAGGGTAATATGCTATATTTATTTGCTAGATTATAGAAATTTCAGTATTACATCTAAAAATGGTCGGTGGTATGGGTTGTGAACGCTAATTATCAATTGCTAGTTTAACTATTTCTTTTTTTACCAGATTCTGAGTTAGGCGTGAAGCAATTCCGAAGAGTAGTGAGGATTAGTGCCTGCGATGGTGACCCCTCTTCCTCGGTTGCTTCGATACCCTCTAGCATTGAGGACCACACTACTCAGGACGACGAGGCGACACCGGATCCATCCCATGATGAGTTCGCTTCCAAGGAGGGGGACGAGTTTGGTGAGAACGACTCGCGGTCTGCCTCCAGGAGCACAGCCAAGGGCAAGCACTCCTGGCGTGGTCTGACGACGGTCCTGAACCGCACGCCTACTGACCGCCGTCCTGTCATAGCACCGGCGTGAGACAGGTAAACGATGATCTTACAAGTTATTTAGCATATCCTAATTTACACTGGCATTGATTTTCTTTTTCATCGTGCAGTCACTGGAAAGGCATTCGAGAGGGTTCACACCACCGCAAGCCGAACCACCTCATCGGCTCACTTTTGAGGAAGTACTTCCCGGCTTGGTTAAGCCGAATGATAATGACCCATCGTCTCCAGGTTTCACTTGCGAGCACTACCAGTACGCCAAGGATTAGGACGGTGTCACCATGGCCGCCCGGGTCATGGAAGGTCTCTGGGTAAGTACCTTCCCCCCCCCCCCCCCCCCCCCCCCCCCCCCCCCCCCCCCCCCCCCCCCCCCCCCCCCCCCCCCCCCCCCCCCCCCCCCCCCCCCCCCCCCCCCCCCCCCCCCCCCCCCCCCCCCCCCCCCCCCCCCCCCCCCCCCCCCCCCCCCCCCCCCCCCCCCCCCCCCCCCCCCCCCCCCCCCCCCCCCCCCCCCCCCCCCCCCCCCCCCCCCCCCCCCCCCCCCCCCCCCCCCCCCCCCCCCCCCCCCCCCCCCCCCCCCCCCCCCCCCCCCCCCCCCCCCCCCCCCCCCCCCCCCCCCCCCCCCCCCCCCCCCCCCCCCCCCCCCCCCCCCCCCCCCCCCCCCCCCCCCCCCCCCCCCCCCCCCCCCCCCCCCCCCCCCCCCCCCCCCCCCCCCCCCCCCCCCCCCCCCCCCCCCCCCCCCCCCCCCCCCCCCCCCCCCCCCCCCCCCCCCCCCCCCCCCCCCCCCCCCCCCCCCCCCCCCCCCCCCCCCCCCCCCCCCCCCCCCCCCCCCCCCCCCCCCCCCCCCCCCCCCCCCCCCCCCCCCCCCCCCCCCCCCCCCCCCCCCCCCCCCCCCCCCCCCCCCCCCCCCCCCCCCCCCCCCCCCCCCCCCCCCCCCCCCCCCCCCCCCCCCCCCCCCCCCCCCCCCCCCCCCCCCCCCCCCCCCCCCCCCCCCCCCCCCCCCCCCCCCCCCCCCCCCCCCCCCCCCCCCCCCCCCCCCCCCCCCCCCCCCCCCCCCCCCCCCCCCCCCCCCCCCCCCCCCCCCCCCCCCCCCCCCCCCCCCCCCCCCCCCCCCCCCCCCCCCCCCCCCCCCCCCCCCCCCCCCCCCCCCCCCCCCCCCCCCCCCCCCCCCCCCCCCCCCCCCCCCCCCCCCCCCCCCCCCCCCCCCCCCCCCCCCCCCCCCCCCCCCCCCCCCCCCCCCCCCCCCCCCCCCCCCCCCCCCCCCCCCCCCCCCCCCCCCCCCCCCCCCCCCCCCCCCCCCCCCCCCCCCCCCCCCCCCCCCCCCCCCCCCCCCCCCCCCCCCCCCCCCCCCCCCCCCCCCCCCCCCCCCCCCCCCCCCCCCCCCCCCCCCCCCCCCCCCCCCCCCCCCCCCCCCCCCCCCCCCCCCCCCCCCCCCCCCCCCCCCCCCCCCCCCCCCCCCCCAATGTTACTTGCCATCAAGTATTGCTGAGCTCGTGGAAACTTGTTTCTCGCTTTTTTCCTTTCTTAGCAGCTCATTGCGGTGTTCCACGTAGTATGAGATAATGTCCTCGATGCGCACCTCATAGAACATACCGGGAACAAGCGCCCTGGCAGCATTCATGATATTCTCATCCGCCTTGTCCCTGAGACCTGGCTCACAGGTAAAGAAGTCCTGCATATAGCTGCGGCAGATCAAGTCATGGGTTAAATAACTTTGAAGCCATAACTATTGAGTAATCAAGTGTGATGGAAAACTTTCCCACAGCTCAGCCTTCACCCGGTCGGCTACATTTCTATAGGTATTATGGCCTATGTCCTCAGTATCCGTCAGGGCTTCATAGTCATGCCATGTCCATGGTGGCTCCTCTTTCCCTTTGTATGTCACCAAGCCGGGGAAATGTTGCTTAAGCAGAAGGCCAATTATGCTGTTGACCATGCGGGTACACTTAGCTCGCTCTTTTCCAACCTTATCCCAGTGTCTGTAGAATGAAAAATGAGTAATTTGTATCTGTTGAAATATGTATGGTACACAATCTTGTAATTCATAACAACATAGAGATGCACTTACTTTTCTCCTACTGGTTGAATGACCGGTTTAACCTTGACCGGCCGCTTTGGGAGTTTGGAAGTGCCATGCCTCCAAACTTTGTGTGAGCCATTGTTGGAGGCACCCCCCTGTGACGCAGGTGTCCATCTCAAAGTCCTCAAACAGTTCCTCATCCCCCACCTCTTGCTCCTCCTCCTCATACGTCTCCCGCCCCTCATCCAACACATCCCTTAGCTCCCGTGAGTTGGGATCCTCCCCAGGATCTGGAAGCTCCTCCTCCCGGCTCTCCTCTTTCACACCCCTTGGCTCCCGTGACTCGGGATCCTCCGTAGGATCTAGCGGCTCCTTCCCCCACCTCTCGTCCTCCACACCCCTCAGCTCCCGCGACTCGTGATCTTTAGTCTCTGGTGGCTCCCCACTCTCGTCCTTCATCACCTCAGACAGTCGGCCCACAGGGCCAGTCCCACCACGTCCTCTCCCCTTGGACCACCCCATTCCTCTGTCAGTGGCAGCCTTGCTTGGCTGATCGATAAGGGTAGCCTTGCCCCGTCCTTTGCCCCCCTTCACCTTGCTAATTGTGTCTATGTTGGTTCTATCCTTTAGGGGTCTTGCCCGGCATTTGGGTATACCTTATTAAGATTGAGCTGCTGGCTGTGGCTCGGCATGCTTCAGTCACCTGCAATGATAAATAATAAACTAGTTAGCAATGATATGGATGCAACAATACAATTCAAATAAATAAGCATATATAACATACATTAGTTAGAAATATTCATCATTAATGGGATCCGTTGGATCATAAGACTCCCCATTATTGGGATTCGATGGACTATCATGATTCTCATCATCACTACACTCCCAGTTCTCATAGTCATCTGGAGGACCCTCAGGTACATTATTGCCCTACTGTACTTCAAGCAGCAATGCCAAGTCCTTCTCATTATGAACCTCCTCAACTTCATCGGCGTCACAATCATTGTCACTGTCTATTTCAATGGCATCATGTATCGGCAAGTCGAACACGAAATCCCCTTTGAGCCCATTTTCTTGAAATAACTCTTGACCAGACGTGTTGGTCGCATTGTAATCATCATCGGTTGGGAGAGGTAGTTTACTACATGGAGGTACCTTGTGCACAACATCCGATCCTTGGAGATATTCTTTACTTTTGCATGCATATGGGAGGTACAAAACTTGCATGGCCTATTGAGCCATAACAAAGTCATCGCCTCCTTCCATATTGGAGTCTTCTCGAATTTCCACTTGCCCAATTTTAGGCATCCTTCTCATGATATCCCCCCCCCCCCCCCCCCCCCCCCCCCCCCCCCCCCCCCCCCCCCCCCCCCCCCCCCCCCCCCCCCCCCCCCCCCCCCCCCCCCCCCCCCCCCCCCCCCCCCCCCCCCCCCCCCCCCCCCCCCCCCCCCCCCCCCCCCCCCCCCCCCCCCCCCCCCCCCCCCCCCCCCCCCCCCCCCCCCCCCCCCCCCCCCCCCCCCCCCCCCCCCCCCCCCCCCCCCCCCCCCCCCCCCCCCCCCCCCCCCCCCCCCCCCCCCCCCCCCCCCCCCCCCCCCCCCCCCCCCCCCCCCCCCCCCCCCCCCCCCCCCCCCCCCCCCCCCCCCCCCCCCCCCCCCCCCCCCCCCCCCCCCCCCCCCCCCCCCCCCTGCACTTCCACTCCCTAGGTCACCTTGGAATAGACTAGGCTTGGATTTATTTTTTGGCTCACCAACATTGTAATGAATGGTTCGATTACGGGAAGAAGGCATATCCCGATGGATGTATAATGCAGTGAAGTTTGACACCTCTTGAACGAATGCCTCGGCTATGGATGTGGATGCTTCATCCTGAGCTTTATTTTTACATTTGTCTTTAGATTTCTTTGTTTGTCTCTCAAGTGGATACATCCAACGGTTCTGTGGGGCCCCACATACGTGCCTCATAAGGGAGGCTTAAAATGTTGTGTTCCATTGGATTAAAGAAAGCTGGTGGAAATATCTTCTCTAACTTGCAGAGCAACACTGGTGCAAATTTTTCCAGCTCTTTAATGACGGTTAGTTTGAGTTCTCTAGCAGAAAGCTAGCGGAAGAAATAGCTCAACTCTGCCAACATGGTGCAAACTTCCACCGAGACAAAGCCTCGAATCATCGAAGGCATTAGCACCTGAAGCCATACATGATAGTCACAACTCTTGAGCCCATTGATTTTTCATTGTTCCAAGACTCACTCCCCCACTCCAATTGGCTGTGAACCCATCGATGAACTTAAGTCCATACTTAAAACAGAGAAGGGCCTCCTTTCTCTTGAACCTTTTAAGGAAGACCCGTCCCGATGGCTTCGTTCAAGATTTTCTATTATCTTTCGGTTTGATCATTTTGAGGTTTTTTGTATTGCACAGTAATTCCTCATTGACCTAGCCTTAACGTTATACTTCGTCTTCTCAGTATCGAACAGGGTGCTGAAGATGGCCTTGACGATATTCTTTTCAATGTGCATTACATCAATGTTATGTGGAAGAAGGGTATCCTCGATGTATGTGAACTCTAGAGCGCGTAAACTGGCATGCCCGCCGCGTTGTCACTGCATGACCGTGGCGTTGCCACGCGTTCTGGGAGGCATAGGCATGTCTAGTGGGTTGGGCACTCCTCTGGTAGGTGTTAGGAAGAAGAAGATAACAGAAGAATCTCACGAGGAGACTGAACTAAGCTCAAACATGAATGAGCCGCCAAGTGTTTGATTTGCGGTGGGGGAAATGCACATGGCCAATGGGCCTGAGTTTTGGCTGAGGATGATCATCTACTAAGGAGACTATGTTGGCAATTTTGCAGCTCAAATGGAGATGCCTCGGTGGCACTTGCTTTGCAAAGTACCACATTGGACAGATATATGAATGTTGAAGCTGGGCTCAAATGAATGAATGGATTGAGCTAAAATTTGGTGGAGGATGGTCATTTGGGTATAGGAAAGCACTGTAAAAATTTGATACCATTTGGACATGCCAAAGTGGCACTTTCTTGATAATGCTCTTCTTTGGACAGAAACTTGGGAAAATTATTGAGAGAAATTGGCTGAATTAAATGAGCTCAAATTTGGTGTAGAGAAGTTATATATGTAGCATCATGTCTTGGTAAAATTCCCCCCCCCCCCCCCCCCCCCCCCCCCCCCCCCCCCCCCCCCCCCCCCCCCCCCCCCCCCCCCCCCCCCCCCCCCCCCCCCCCCCCCCCCCCCCCCCCCCCCCCCCCCCCCCCCCCCCCCCCCCCCCCCCCCCCCCCCCCCCCCCCCCCCCCCCCCCCCCCCCCCCCCCCCCCCCCCCCCCCCCCCCCCCCCCCCCCCCCCCCCCCCCCCCCCCCCCCCCCCCCCCCCCCCCCCCCCCCCCCCCCCCCCCCCCCCCCCCCCCCCCCCCCCCCCCCCCCCCCCCCCCCCCCCCCCCCCCCCCCCCCCCCCCCCCCCCCCCCCCCCCCCCCCCCCCCCCCCCCCCCCCCCCCCCCCCCCCCCCCCCCCCCCCCCCCCCCCCCCCCCCCCCCCCCCCCCCCCCCCCCCCCCCCCCCCCCCCCCCCCCCCCCCCCCCCCCCCCCCCCCCCCCCCCCCCCCCCCCCCCCCCCCCCCCCCCCCCCCCCCCCCCCCCCCCCCCCCCCCCCCCCCCCCCCCCCCCCCCCCCCCCCCCCCCCCCCCCCCCCCCCCCCCCCCCCCCCCCCCCCCCCCCCCCCCCCCCCCCCCCCCCCCCCCCCCCCCCCCCCCCCCCCCCCCCCCCCCCCCCCCCCCCCCCCCCCCCCCCCCCCCCCCCCCCCCCCCCCCCCCCCCCCCCCCCCCCCCCCCCCCCCCCCCCCCCCCCCCCCCCCCCCCCCCCCCCCCCCCCCCCCCCCCCCCCCCCCCCCCCCCCCCCCCCCCCCCCCCCCCCCCCCCCCCCCCCCCCCCCCCCCCCCCCCCCCCCCCCCCCCCCCCCCCCCCCCCCCCCCCCCCCCCCCCCCCCCCCCCCCCCCCCCCCCCCCCCCCCCCCCCCCCCCCCCCCCCCCCCCCCCCCCCCCCCCCCCCCCCCCCCCCCCCCCCCCCCCCCCCCCCCCCCCCCCCCCCCCCCCCCCCCCCCCCCCCCCCCCCCCCCCCCCCCCCCCCCCCCCCCCCCCCCCCCCCCCCCCCCCCCCCCCCCCCCCCCCCCCCCCCCCCCCCCCCCCCCCCCCCCCCCCCCCCCCCCCCCCCCCCCCCCCCCCCCCCCCCCCCCCCCCCCCCCCCCCCCCCCCCCCCCCCCCCCCCCCCCCCCCCCCCCCCCCCCCCCCCCCCCCCCCCCCCCCCCCCCCCCCCCCCCCCCCCCCCCCCCCCCCCCCCCCCCCCCCCCCCCCCCCCCCCCCCCCCCCCCCCCCCCCCCCCCCCCCCCCCCCCCCCCCCCCCCCCCCCCCCCCCCCCCCCCCCCCCCCCCCCCCCCCCCCCCCCCCCCCCCCCCCCCCCCCCCCCCCCCCCCCCCCCCCCCCCCCCCCCCCCCCCCCCCCCCCCCCCCCCCCCCCCCCCCCCCCCCCCCCCCCCCCCCCCCCCCCCCCCCCCCCCCCCCCCCCCCCCCCCCCCCCCCCCCCCCCCCCCCCCCCCCCCCCCCCCCCCCCCCCCCCCCCCCCCCCCCCCCCCCCCCCCCCCCCCCCCCCCCCCCCCCCCCCCCCCCCCCCCCCCCCCCCCCCCCCCCCCCCCCCCCCCCCCCCCCCCCCCCCCCCCCCCCCCCCCCCCCCCCCCCCCCCCCCCCCCCCCCCCCCCCCCCCCCCCCCCCCCCCCCCCCCCCCCCCCCCCCCCCCCCCCCCCCCCCCCCCCCCCCCCCCCCCCCCCCCCCCCCCCCCCCCCCCCCCCCCCCCCCCCCCCCCCCCCCCCCCCCCCCCCCCCCCCCCCCCCCCCCCCCCCCCCCCCCCCCCCCCCCCCCCCCCCCCCCCCCCCCCCCCCCCCCCCCCCCCCCCCCCCCCCCCCCCCCCCCCCCCCCCCCCCCCCCCCCCCCCCCCCCCCCCCCCCCCCCCCCCCCCCCCCCCCCCCCCCCCCCCCCCCCCCCCCCCCCCCCCCCCCCCCCCCCCCCCCCCCCCCCCCCCCCCCCCCCCCCCCCCCCCCCCCCCCCCCCCCCCCCCCCCCCCCCCCCCCCCCCCCCCCCCCCCCCCCCCCCCCCCCCCCCCCCCCCCCCCCCCTTCCACTTGCCCAATTTTAGGCATCCTTCTCATGATATTTGGATCGAACCAACATCCTTTGAATATAATGGGCTTCAGAGGGACATGCCCTTCGAACTGAAATTCCCATTTTCCCCTCGATTATACACTCCGGTATTATTTGTCCTTTAATTGGGCCGAGTCTGGTCGTGATTTTCTGTATGGACGTGATCCCCATTCACGTCATAAACCTTAAATGATGTGACCCCAGATTTACAGCACTGCGATACTTGTTTCAATTCAACACACATCGACTTGTCGACTCTTCCTTGCAAGTTCAATAATTGGAAGGCTTGGTGTATTAGTCGCATGCTAGAGCAACTTGAAATGCAAAACTAGCTATGGGCCAAGTCAGGAAGTACCTCAGCCTTGAACTAAGAAATGTAATTGGGCTTGCCATCTCCGGCACCATATCGAAGACGGTGATTTGACTCAAGGATGCTGATTTCCCATTGTTTTCATCCAAAATTGATCATTGAATTCGCTACATCAATAAGGAGGAGCGTGGTTGGACACAGATTTGCGACGTGGTGCAACACAAGTTAGTCATCACTTACCTGATGTATGGTTTAACTTTGGCTAGGTTGGTCAGGATATACAGCATCATAGTGCGGCATATGTCAGCACTCAGATTTTTGGGTTCTCTTGCACTTCCACTCCCTAGGTCACCTTGGAATAGACTAAGCTTGGATTTATTTTCTGGCTCACCAACATTGTAATGAATGGTTGGATTACGGGAAGAAGGCATATCCTGATGGATGTATAATGCAGTGAAGTTTGACACCTCTTGAACGAATGCCTCGACTATGGATGTTGATGCTTCATCCTGAGCTTTATTTTTACATTTGTCTTTAGATTTCTTTGTTTGTCTCTCAAGTGGATACATCCAACGGTTCTGTGGGGCCCCACATACGTGCCTCATAAGGGAGGCTTAAAATGTTGTGTTCCATTGGATTAAAGAAAGCTGGTGGAAATATCTTCTCTAACTTGCAGAGCAACACTGGTGCAAATTTTTCCAGCTCTTTAATGACGGTTAGTTTGAGTTCTCTAGTAGAAAGCTGGCGGAAGAAATAGCTCAACTCTGCCAACACGATGCAAACTTCCTCCGAGACAAAGCCTTGAATCATCGAAGGCATTAGCACCTGAAGCCATACATGATAGTCACGACTCTTGAGCCCATTGATTTTCATTGTTCCAAGACTCACTCCCCCACTCCAATTGGTTGTGAACCCATCGATGAACTTGAGTCCATACTTAAAACAGAGAAGAGCCTCCTTTCTCTTGAACCTTTTAAGGAAGACCCGTCCCGATGGCTTCGTTCAAGATTTTCTATTATCTTTCGGTTTGATCATTTTGAGGTTTTTTGTATTGCATAGTAATTCCTCATTGACCTAGCCTTAACGTTATCCTTCGTCTTCTCAGTATCGAACAGGGTGCTGAAGAATGCCTTGGCGATATTCTTTTCAATGTGCATTACATCAATGTTATGTGGAAGAAGGGTATCCTCGATGTATGTGAACTCTAGAGCGCGTAAACTGGCATGCCCGCCGCGTTGTCACTGCATGACCGTGGCGTTGCCACGCGTTCTGGGAGGCATAGGCATGTCTAGTGGGTTGGGCACTCCTCTGGTAGGTGTTAGGAAGAAGAAGATAACAGAAGAATCTCACGAGGAGACTGAACTAAGCTCAAACATGAATGAGCCGCCAAGTGTTTGATTTGCGGTGGGGGAAATGCACATGGCCAATGGGCCTGAGTTTTGGCTGAGGATGATCATCTACTAAGGAGACTATGTTGGCAATTTTGCAGCTCAAATGGAGATGCCTAGGTGGCACTTGCTTTGCAAAGTACCACATTGGACAGATATATGAATGTTGAAGCTGGGCTCAAATGAATGAATGGATTGAGCTAAAATTTGGTGGAGGATGGTCATTTGGGTATAGGAAAGCACAGTAAAAATTTGATACCATTTGGACATGCCAAAGTGGTACTTTCTTGATAATGCTCTTCTTTCGACAGAAACTTGGGAAAATTATTGAGAGAAATTGGCTGAATTAAATGAGCTCAAATTTGGTGTAGAGAAGTTATATATGTAGCATCATGTCTTGGTAAAATTTCAGCAATAATTAAGCAATATAAAATATAGTTGCTTCACAAACTAAAAATATGACCAGAATAAAAGATTAGATGTTGATCTCACATGGATTGCTATATAGAGGTCAAATTTTGTGGAGAGTGGTTATTTGAGCATCTGGAAGATTTGGAAAAATTTCAGATCATTTCGATAAGCCTAGCTAGTACTTCCTTCACAAAGCTTCTCTCTGGATAGAAACTTTGGACATTTGCTGAGGAAGATTTACTAGGCAAATGGAGCTGAATATTGGCAGGCAATGATTTGGATTTGGAAGTGTTCCCAAAAAGTTAGAGGGCAATAAGAGGGGTCTAGAAAGCACTTGCTCTGCAACGTGCCAATCTGGAAAGAAAATAGAAATTGAAGCTGGGCTCACATAGATGATTGTATTGAGCTGCAATGTGGAGGAGGATGATTATTTGGGTATATGAAGGCACTATAAAAAATTCATACCATTTTGATAAATAAAAATGGTACTTCCTTCACAATGCTCTTCACTGAACAGAAAATTGAGAAAAATATTGAGGGAAATTGGATAAATTAAATGAGCTAATATTTTGTGGAGGGAGGTTCTATGGGCAGGGTCATGTCCTGGTAAATTTTCAGCAATTATAAAGCAATATAAAATATAGTTGCTTCACAAACTGAAAATATTACCAGAAACAAAGATTGGATGGTTAGCTCACATGGATTTTTAGATGGGGCTCAAATTTTGTGGAGGGCTATGATTTCGGCATATCGAAGATGTGGCAAAAATGAAACTCATTAGGGTATGCCGAGCTAGTACTTCCTTCACAAAGCTTCTAGCTGAACAGAAACTTTGGGAATTTTCTGAGGAAGACTTACTAGGCAAATGGAGCTGAATTTTTTCATGAGGCAATGATTTGGATAGGAAAGAGTGCCCAAAAATTTTGAGGGCAATAAAGAAAACGTAAATAGCACTTCCTTCACAAAGTGCTGTTCTGAACAGAACAGGGAAATGAATATTTCTGAATTATTTTTGAACTAGGCAAGGAAGATTTTTGACATATTTGAGAAAGATATGTTCAAAAGAATTTATGAGAATTTTTTGGGAATTTTTGGAATGACAAAAATGTAGGGTGCTTCACAACCTAGGCCAAAAATTGACACATGGACATGACACATAGGCAAAAATTGACACATAGGCAAAACTGATGAGGTGACACCTAGTCATAGCAATGCACCACAATTTACAAGGCTATGACCATCTATATTGGTCGTGATCAGCTAGAAATAAGGCAGCGGACCAGTGCTCTCTGCTTTACGACCATTTCGTGTAAGGAAATTATGACCTTTCTGACCAAAATAGTCGTTATGGTTTAGGGTTTGGAGCCCCCCAAACACCTTATGACCAATTGGTCTCAAATGGTCGTAGATTTACAACCATTTTTTTGCAGGGTCACTAGCAGAAGGTCACAAGTTGACATATTTCTTGTAGTGTTGCTTAGCATGTTGAGCCATAATATAGACATCCTTTCCTACATATTTGGATGCTCGTTCAACTTTGACCCAACTAATATTAGGGGTCCATCTCACTTTGTCTGGATTGAGCCAACTGCATTTGAATGCGTCGGGCTTCACATGCTCGAGATGACTGTAATCTAGTTCATAAATTTCGTGATTCTTCCATAGTAGTGACGTCCATATGTCCCTGGACAATAGACCCCACAATTTATTGTCCATCGATTGGGCCTCTCACATGTGTGACTATCAGGGTGGAAGCGATACCCATTCATGTTGTAAGCCTTAAATGACCTGGCCTCCTATTCAAAACCCCCCCCCCCCCCCCCCCCCCCCCCCCCCCCCCCCCCCCCCCCCCCCCCCCCCCCCCCCCCCCCCCCCCCCCCCCCCCCCCCCCCCCCCCCCCCCCCCCCCCCCCCCCCCCCCCCCCCCCCCCCCCCCCCCCCCCCCCCCCCCCCCCCCCCCCCCCCCCCCCCCCCCCCCCCCCCCCCCCCCCCCCCCCCCCCCCCCCCCCCCCCCCCCCCCCCCCCCCCCCCCCCCCCCCCCCCCCCCCCCCCCCCCCCCCCCCCCCCCCCCCCCCCCCCCCCCCCCCCCCCCCCCCCCCCCCCCCCCCCCCCCCCCCCCCCCCCCCCCCCCCCCCCCCCCCCCCCCCCCCCCCCCCCCCCCCCCCCCCCCCCCCCCCCCCCCCCCCCCCCCCCCCCCCCCCCCCCCCCCCCCCCCCCCCCCCCCCCCCCCCCCCCCCCCCCCCCCCCCCCCCCCCCCCCCCCCCCCCCCCCCCCCCCCCCCCCCCCCCCCCCCCCCCCCCCCCCCCCCCCCCCCCCCCCCCCCCCCCCCCCCCCCCCCCCCCCCCCCCCCCCCCCCCCCCCCCCCCCCCCCCCCCCCCCCCCCCCCCCCCCCCCCCCCCCCCCCCCCCCCCCCCCCCCCCCCCCCCCCCCCCCCCCCCCCCCCCCCCCCCCCCCCCCCCCCCCCCCCCCCCCCCCCCCCCCCCCCCCCCCCCCCCCCCCCCCCCCCCCCCCCCCCCCCCCCCCCCCCCCCCCCCCCCCCCCCCCCCCCCCCCCCCCCCCCCCCCCCCCCCCCCCCCCCCCCCCCCCCCCCCCCCCCCCCCCCCCCCCCCCCCCCCCCCCCCCCCCCCCCCCCCCCCCCCCCCCCCCCCCCCCCCCCCCCCCCCCCCCCCCCCCCCCCCCCCCCCCCCCCCCCCCCCCCCCCCCCCCCCCCCCCCCCCCCCCCCCCCCCCCCCCCCCCCCCCCCCCCCCCCATGATCTTTTTCGGATCATATCACTTCCCTTCTATGGCCCATCTCATCTGTTGGGCAGATTCCTCCATCATAAAAAGCCGTTAGATCCTTTCTGTGAATGGAAGACACCGAAGGATATTGACGGCAACTGTGAGCTACCTCTTGGTACCATCCTCCTCTTTGACCTTGATATACCTAGAGGATTTGCACTTGACATAGTAATTTTCATCTTTATGTTCTTTTCTAAATAAAATGCATCCCTTTGGACAAGCATGTATCTGCTCATACAACATCTTAAGTGAACCGAGGACTTTGTTTGCCTCGTACATGTTCTTTGGTAAAATGTTTTCTTTAGGCAGAGGCTGGCAATAAGGGCCAAATATTCATCGAAGCAAGATATGCTCAAGCCATACTGGGGCTTGAGTGCCATGAGGCATGCGATGCCATCCAATTGAGTAACCTCTGTATGGTCATGAAGGGGTTTCTGTGCCACAAACAAAGCTGAATGAAACTCTTTCAGACTTTGCGGCAGCTCCTCCGAGTTTGAGTCCTCCCGCGATAAGCATGGCGGATGACATCTACCAGGTTTTCAATCCTAATATCATATTCACCTGTTCGTTGTTGCACCGCCTCCGCTCTGGACTCTTCGGGCTCACCGTGAAAGACCCATCGATAATAGCCTGGCGTAAACCCATGTTTTCCCAAGTGTTCACTCATAGTAAACTTATCATTTTGAACCTGCTTGTCACACTCCATGCAGGGGCACCAAATTAAACCAGGTGCGGGTTCTCTAGCAAATGCTAGTTCCAAGATTTCATTGGTCTTCAACATCCACTCAGAGCTCATACCCTCCATACTAGGATGTCTGGTGTACATCCACTCATGATCTTCCATCCTCTGATATATTGGGAAACACACACATAATGATTTTTATGCAACAAGTGGTTTCCATCAAGTTTTACGGCATGCACTGAGCTATTTAATAGGTAAAGATTGGCCCTAATTCCACCCGAAGATGTGTAGGCTGGGTCCGCTTCCATGCACTACTCCAATCCAAGACAAACTTTCGATAGCACCTCCCCGTTGTTCTCCAAATACACTTCTCAGCAACAAGTTGAGATTATGAGTATCCGAAGAACAACAAGGAGACACTGCCGATTCTATCTCTGATCGAAGTACAGCATGAAAATGAACCCAGCCTACACATCCTCGGGTTGTCCGTGGAAAACGTGGACAATTCAAAAGTGTTGCGGTTATAAATATGCCAAGACTTGCATATTTATAAATATAAACCTTTCAAATGGGAGATGCCTAGGTTATGCGACTAGTTAGGTGATCTACAAATAAGTAAACCTACACATGAATGGGAGAGATTACCCTTGATGTGTGCCCACATAAAGATCGGGGCTCTCTTGAATGAAGACCTGCGACGATGGCCACTCCACTAGTGTCAAACTCGATGCATGTCTTGCATGAAGGAATATAGTGGTTTCAAGCATATGTTTATCTATAGCATCCAAGGGTATTTAACAAGAATAACACTAGCTCACTTCGAGTACCCTCTACCCTCAACTACCAACATTGGCACATTATAAATCGCACACACACACCAACAACACTCACACATACACACATAACACTCACACACACACACACACCAACATCATACACCCACACACACACCAACATCACACACCCACCCACCCACACACACACACACGCACACATATATCACACACACACACACCCAACACCAACAGCACTCACTCACACACATCACACACTCACACACGTCACATACACACAAAATTGAAAAAACCAAATAGAGCAGGGAGGAGGGGCTCACCACCGGTTACATTGGGTAGCATGAGGCCAGAGGAGCACGGTGGAGGAGCTAGGTGGAGGGGCGGTGGTGGAGCTTGGTGGAGGGGCGGCTGGCTGGGAGAGGAGGTGGGCTCGGGGGGATGGCGGCTGTGGTGGAGGAGCTCAGTGGAGAGGGCGGCGGCAGCGTGCAGCAGCGGCAGTGGCAGACTCGGGGGAGAAATGGGAGCTTGAAGAAGAGAGTGAGGGCCATGCACATGGAAAATTTTCTTAAGTACCCCACAGGGACATTTTACGAGAGCCACATAAAGAACAAACTCGTAAATGCTTAAAGCAGATCTAGGTCAGGAACCTTTTCCGAGAGCCGAATATCGAATCCCGGAAAAACCACAAAAAGAACTCGGAAAATCTATACGCAGATCTAGGTCCCACACTGATACGTCTCCAATGTATCTATGATTTATGAAGTATTCATGCTGTTTTATTATCATTCTTGGATGTTTTACAATCATTTTATAGCAACTTTATATCATTTTTTGGGACTAACCTATTGACCCAGTGCCCAGTGCCTTTTTTTTGCTTGTTTTTTACATCACAGGAAATCAATATCAAACGGAGTCCAAACACCGCGAAACTTTTTGTGGATTTTTTATTGACCAGAAGATATCCAATTGGCCAGAGCAGCACCTAGGGGGTGCTCCGAGGGGGGCACAGCCCACCAGGGCACGCCCCCGTGGGTTGTGCTCACCTCGGTGGCCTCCCGTACACCCTCTTCGCCCTATAGATTGTCAAATATTCCAAAAACCCTCGGGTAGACCCTAGATCAGAAGTTCCGCTGCCGCAAGACTCTGTAGCCACGAAAAACCAATCTAGACCCCATTCCGGCACCGTGCCGGAGGGGGAAATCATCTCCGGTGGCCATCTTCATCATCCCGGCGGCCACCATGATGAGGAGGGAGTAGTCCACCCTCGGGGCTGAGGGTTTGTACCAGTAGCTATGTGTTTAATCTCTCTCTCTCTCTCTCCCATGTTCTTGAGATGCACAATCTTGATGTATCGCGGGCTTTGATAGTATAGTCAGATCATATGGTGTTTTCCCCTCTCTATCTTGTTGCGATGAATTGAATTTTCCCTTTGAGATTTCATTTTATCGAATTGAATACTTTTATGGATTTGAGAGCACTTGATATATGTCTTGCATACGAATACCCGTGGTGACAATGGGGTATTATATTGATTCACTTGATATATGTTTTGCCACTCAACTCGCGGATTCCCGAGATGACATTGGGGTAATCTATGCATAGGAGTTGATGCACGTTCTTGTCTTTATTTCTTCGGTAGAAATCTTGGGGCACTCTTTGAGATTCTTTATGTTAGATTGACCATTATGAATCTGAATTTGCTTTGGTGTTATTTTAGTACGAACTCTTGGATATATCGGTTGGAAAGAATAGCTTTGAGGTGGTTTCGTACCCTACAAACAATTTATTCTTATGTTCTCCGCTAGATAGGAACTTTCGAGTGATTCTTCATCGCACGTTGAGGGATGCTTATATGATCCAATTATATTAGCATTGTTGAGAGATTGCACTAGCGAAAGTACGGACCCTAGGCCTTGTTTTCAAGCATTGCAATACCGTTTGTGCTCACTTTTTTCACTTTCTACCTTGCTGTTTTTATTTATTCAGATTATAAAAATATATTTCTACCATCCATATTACACTTTTATCACCATCTCTTCGCCGAACTAGTGCACCTATACAATTTGCCATTGTATTGGGTGTGTTGGGGACACAAGAGATTTCTTGTATTTGGTTGCAGGGTTGTTTGAGAGAGACCATCTTCATTCTACGCCTCCCATGGATTGATAAACCTTAGGTCATCCACTTGAGGGAAAATTCCTACTGTCCTACAAAACTCTACGCTTGGAGGCACTACACGAGTCTACAAGAATAAAGTTGCGTAGTAGACATCAAGCTCTTTTCTTGCGCTGTTGCCGACGAGGTGAGTGCTTGAAGGTATATCTTTAGATCTTGCAATTGAATCTTTTAGTGTCTTGTTTTATCACCAGTTTGGATCATAAAAGAAAACTACAAAAAAATGGAATTGAGGTTGCATCATATTGTTCATCTTTATAATATCTTTCTTGAAAATGATGGAAAGGAAAATTGTTCTCAATTGATAGAAAAAGAATTCAATAAAATGTTTGGCATAAATGATGAGCATGATTGCAATGTTGTTAGTATGAATTCTTTTAATATCCAAGATGCTAACGATATGCAAAGCCATAAGCTTGGGGATGGTAAGTTTGATGAAGATGATATTTGTAGTCCCCCCAAGATTTGATGTGTAAATTTGTTATAATGGTGGCATGCCTCCTATTTATGATGATTATGATGATGACATGTATGCTATAGAGAATAATGATAACCATGAAACTTGTCATTATGATTTTAATGCTCAAATTGATCATGCCAATCAAGTGTCTTATGATAGTTATTTTCTTGTGTTTGCTCCCACTACTATTCATGAGAATAAATTTGCGTATGTGGAGAGTAGCAAAATTTCTATGCTTATGCATCATGAAAAGAGTGATTTATGTGATGGTTATATTGTTGAATTCATTCATGATGCTACTAAAAATTATTATGAGAGAGGGACATATGCTTGTAGGTATTTCAATAATATCAAGTTTTCTCTCTTTATGTTGAAAGTTTTGAAGCTATGCTTATTTTGCCTTCCTATGCTAGTTGATTCTTGCTCCAATAAATTATTTGTTCACAAAATCCGTATGCATAGGAAGTGGGTTAGGCTTAAATGTGCTTGCCATGTGATTCATTATGCTCTCTTGCATGTTTCAATTCATATCTTTTGTGTGAGCATCATTCAAATCATCATGCCTAGCTAAAAGGCATTAAACAAAAGCGCTTGTTGGGAGACAACCCAATACTTTTACCTAATGTTTTTGTGTGTTCACATGGTTAGGCTGCTGTAGTAATCTTGTTTTATAGCTTTTGTTTCAATAAAGTGCCAAGTAAAGCCTTTGGGATAGTGTGGATGATAGTTGACTTGATTCTGTGCAAAAACAGAAACTTTTGGGTCCAGTGCAGAAATTCCGGTCTTTTACTGGAATGTGGAAAAATTCTGAATTTTTTACATATGATGGGTATACAAATTTCCTACGTTTTCCAAATTTCTCAGAATTTCTAGAGATACAGAAGTATGACCTTAATTCAGATCTTAATGTACTATTCTGTTTTTGGCAGATTCTGTTTTCAATGCATAGTTTGCTTGTTTTCTAGTTTCTATGGCTTATATTGCTCAATATAAATTGTGGAAATGATATGATACAGTAGGAATTGTGTGGAAACAATTATGAATCTTGTCTTTGACAGTACCAAAGTGAAATGGTTTGCTCTTTATCATACTAACCTATCTCACGAAGTTCCGTTAAGTTTTGTGTGATTGAAGTTTTCAAGTTTTGGGTGAGATATCGATATGAGGAGAATAAGGAGTGAAAATACCCTAAGCTTGGGGATTCCCAAGGCACCCCCAAGGTAATATTCAAGGAAGAT
>JAAAWM010009217.1:0-20729 GCA_036873465.1 Thinopyrum obtusiflorum | reverse complement strand
GCCCGATGTCCAAAGGTCTAAACCGGGGTAGGTTTGTAACTTCACCAAGACGCTAGTCTCAACCGCCTCCGAGAAGCATTCATACGCCGTGGGCGCCTAAACACCCATGCGCTCGGCCGAAATCTATCCCCCCCACATTTGGGACACCTGAGATTACTGTCCTACCCCCAACCCACAATATGTCCAAAATTTTAGATGGGGCAAAGTTTGTAACTTTCCCCAAATTTCAAACAAGCGCGTCCCAAACCGAAACATTGTTCCCCCTTAGTTCCCCGCCTCCCTCCGTTTCCCCATTCATACTCCGTGGGCGCCAAAACGCCCTCTCCACCAGCCGCGAAACCCCAGCCTCCTCCGTCCTCCACCCCATAGCGCCCAATCCACCGCCGCCCAACTCCATCACGCCGGAGCCGGTACCCCGACGTCGTCGTCCAACGCAACCGCAACCGCAACGCCCTCAAGGACTTAGCAGCTAAAGCCAAGGTAGAGCTGCCTCCACGACGCCGACGCCGATGTGTGCCGTACCAGAACCACTCCGACCACGCCATCCTGCGCCTCACTGCTGCCGCTCCATTGTCGCAACCGTCCACCGCACCGGAGCTGTTCCCGCTACGCCATCATTCGCCGCCTCGGATCTACTTCCCCGCCGCCGACAGACGGCCACCACACCACACTTAACAACTTGGCCATGGGTTCGTCCAAGGCTGCACCGTCCTCCACAACTTCTCATTTCCAGCGAACCACAAGAAGATCGTTGGAAAAACAGAAGGAGGACACAGCACTGCCAGCAGAAAGAGGTACTCCTCTTCCCTTATTCGTGCAAACCTTACGTCTCTGCTCACACCGTATTCATCCCACGAAAGAAACTAGTTGAGCGCTTCTTACTGCATCTTCTTCGTGATACTAAATGCACAAGGTTTCCTCCCTTTACTATATCACCTTTGCTAGAGGTCAGTAGCCCGCCTGGATTTCAATTCAGGGTTGGTCGAACTGCAAT
Organism: Thinopyrum obtusiflorum; assembly: GCA_036873465.1. Lineage (NCBI taxonomy): Eukaryota > Viridiplantae > Streptophyta > Magnoliopsida > Poales > Poaceae > Thinopyrum > Thinopyrum obtusiflorum. Next base: position 19,735 of record JAAAWM010009217.1, on the reverse strand, counting down.
TAAAAGAAGCAGCACCCGCTTAGGCGCGCGGAGCACCTAGTCCGCCTGTTCGCCGGGGAAGCGGCGCATCGGTGTCTATCATAGGGGTGTGGGGCACAGGAGCTGCTTGCACCCGATCTGGAGGTCGGCGGGGCTTGAATGGATTGCCGGGGGGGCGGTGCCAAGCACGGCGGTGCAGTGAGGTCGAGGGGAGGGCGCAGGCAGGGGACTGGGCCGATGGTCGCTGCCGTTTTGAGGAAGATCGTCAACACTGACTGGCTGGAGGTAGATGAAGGCGATCTGCCCGTTCTTTGTACATCGGACGGTGCAGAAAAAATGGACTGACCTATTTGTTTGTAGTCGAATGTTATTTTCATAGAATCCTGTAGTAATTTAGTGTGCCATGCATGTTGTAGAGCTATCATATGTCTCCCATCATTTATTTCTCACCGACCTGCTATCTGCTACCTTTACACTGGACTAATTGTGCACACACTTCACCCATACTCACACTATTGTTTTTTTATGCATGGGTATTTCAGACTCTGACGCAGTGTTGATGAATGCTGAAAAGAAAAGACAGAAGTCGCTCCAGTGTACTTCGAAGATAAGCACTAAGCGTTTCAGCGCTCTAAAGGATGCAGTGTCAGCAGTTGGAGACAGTAAACGTAGCTCTGCAGTTGATGATCTCAATTGCCACACACAACCATCCCAGGTGCTTGCTTTAACTTCGCGCTGTCAAATGTGGTTGCATGTTGCATATGGTGTCTAGCTTGTATTGCTTCCAATTTGGTTAAATTGCATCTTCTTACTTTACACATTATACCTTTGATAATGACATGCCTTCCTATTTTTGATACATACTACATACGTCTATTAACCATGTTCGTACATCAAACTAATGCTCTTTTGTATCCCTCATCAATCACTTATGATGAGACAGTCACCCGGGTGGGTTACTGTGAGATGCCATACTCGTTTAAAGAGTGCAGTGTCATCCTCCCCACATGATTCTCAAGAAACAGCAAGGCTAAATGAAGATAGTCAACGTATCTCTCTAGTTGATGACCGCAATTCCCCCACACCACCATCATAGGTGCTTGCTCTAACTTCGCAGTGTGATATGTGGTTGCATGTTGCATACGGTGTCTAGCTTGTAATGCTTCTAATTAGGGTAAATTGCATCTGCTTAGTTTACACATTATACCTACGAATATGGCATGCCTTCCTATTTTTGGTACACACTACATCTATGTGTTAACCTTGTTCTTACATGAAACTACCTCTCTTCTGTATCCTGCATCAATCACTTACGATGAGTCACCTTTATTCGTTGCATATTGCATATTATTTCTAGCCTATTGCCATGTATTGCTTCTAATTTAGTCAAATACATTTGTTAGGGCACCCTTTTAATTTGGCAGAGTGATATTGGTTTCATCTTTCATATGGTTTCTAGCTTGCATTGATTCTAACAAGTTCAAGCACCTTGTGCTTAGTTTACACTTTATACATCATACATGTCAATATGTCACGCCGTCCTGTTTTTCATACATATTCCATCCTCCTATCATGCGGCTGCCTTACATGAAAGTAGTGTTCGTCAGTATCATGCATCAATGAGTTCTGAAGAGCAAATTTTATTCCTTTTTCTTGTGGGTTTGACTTGACAAGGCAAAATCAAGAAAGAGGAAGGAAAAGAGTAAGGAAGGAGATGATGGTGGTCCTCTGCAGCAACGTAAATGGAGCATCTGTACCGATTCTCCTTGTACTGATAGTGCATTACAAGGTCCAAGTCTCCGCTCCCCTACTCCACCATCCAAGGTGCTTGCTCTAACTTGGCAGTGTGATATCTGGTTGCATGTTGCATATGGTGTCTAGCTTGTATTGCTCCTAATTAGTGTAAACTGCATCTTCTTAGCTTACACATGATACGTGTGAATATGACATGCTTTCATGTTTTTGGTACATACTATATCTATCTATCACACCATGTTCTTACATGAAACTCCCCCCCCCCCCCCCCCCCCCCCCCCCCCCCCCCCCCCCCCCCCCCCCCCCCCCCCCCCCCCCCCCCCCCCCCCCCCCCCCCCCCCCCCCCCCCCCCCCCCCCCCCCCCCCCCCCCCCCCCCCCCCCCCCCCCCCCCCCCCCCCCCCCCCCCCCCCCCCCCCCCCCCCCCCCCCCCCCCCCCCCCCCCCCCCCCCCCCCCCCCCCCCCCCCCCCCCCCCCCCCCCCCCCCCCCCCCCCCCCCCCCCCCCCCCCCCCCCCCCCCCCCCCCCCCCCCCCCCCCCCCCCCCCCCCCCCCCCCCCCCCCCCCCCCCCCCCCCCCCCCCCCCCCCCCCCCCCCCCCCCCCCCCCCCCCCCCCCCCCCCCCCCCCCCCCCCCCCCCCCCCCCCCCCCCCCCCCCCCCCCCCCCCCCCCCCCCCCCCCCCCCCCCCCCCCCCCCCCCCCCCCCCCCCCCCCCCCCCCCCCCCCCCCCCCCCCCCCCCCCCCCCCCCCCCCCCCCCCCCCCCCCCCCCCCCCCCCCCCCCCCCCCCCCCCCCCCCCCCCCCCCCCCCCCCCCCCCCCCCCCCCCCCCCCCCCCCCCCCCCCCCCCCCCCCCCCCCCCCCCCCCCCCCCCCCCCCCCCCCCCCCCCCCCCCCCCCCCCCCCCCCCCCCCCCCCCCCCCCCCCCCCCCCCCCCCCCCCCCCCCCCCCCCCCCCCCCCCCCCCCCCCCCCCCCCCCCCCCCCCCCCCCCCCCCCCCCCCCCCCCCCCCCCCCCCCCCCCCCCCCCCCCCCCCCCCCCCCCCCCCCCCCCCCCCCCCCCCCCCCCCCCCCCCCCCCCCCCCCCCCCCCCCCCCCCCCCCCCCCCCCCCCCCCCCCCCCCCCCCCCCCCCCCCCCCCCCCCCCCCCCCCCCCCCCCCCCCCCCCCCCCCCCCCCCCCCCCCCCCCCCCCCCCCCCCCCCCCCCCCCCCCCCCCCCCCCCCCCCCCCCCCCCCCCCCCCCCCCCCCCCCCCCCCCCCCCCCCCCCCCCCCCCCCCCCCCCCCCCCCCCCCCCCCCCCCCCCCCCCCCCCCCCCCCCCCCCCCCCCCCCCCCCCCCCCCCCCCCCCCCCCCCCCCCCCCCCCCCCCCCCCCCCCCCCCCCCCCCCCCCCCCCCCCCCCCCCCCCCCCCCCCCCCCCCCCCCCCCCCCCCCCCCCCCCCCCCCCCCCCCCCCCCCCCCCCCCCCCCCCCCCCCCCCCCCCCCCCCCCCCCCCCCCCCCCCCCCCCCCCCCCCCCCCCCCCCCCCCCCCCCCCCCCCCCCCCCCCCCCCCCCCCCCCCCCCCCCCCCCCCCCCCCCCCCCCCCCCCCCCCCCCCCCCCCCCCCCCCCCCCCCCCCCCCCCCCCCCCCCCCCCCCCCCCCCCCCCCCCCCCCCCCCCCCCCCCCCCCCCCCCCCCCCCCCCCCCCCCCCCCCCCCCCCCCCCCCCCCCCCCCCCCCCCCCCCCCCCCCCCCCCCCCCCCCCCCCCCCCCCCCCCCCCCCCCCCCCCCCCCCCCCCCCCCCCCCCCCCCCCCCCCCCCCCCCCCCCCCCCCCCCCCCCCCCCCCCCCCCCCCCCCCCCCCCCCCCCCCCCCCCCCCCCCCCCCCCCCCCCCCCCCCCCCCCCCCCCCCCCCCCCCCCCCCCCCCCCCCCCCCCCCCCCCCCCCCCCCCCCCCCCCCCCCCCCCCCCCCCCCCCCCCCCCCCCCCCCCCCCCCCCCCCCCCCCCCCCCCCCCCCCCCCCCCCCCCCCCCCCCCCCCCCCCCCCCCCCCCCCCCCCCCCCCCCCCCCCCCCCCCCCCCCCCCCCCCCCCCCCCCCCCCCCCCCCCCCCCCCCCCCCCCCCCCCCCCCCCCCCCCCCCCCCCCCCCCCCCCCCCCCCCCCCCCCCCCCCCCCCCCCCCCCCCCCCCCCCCCCCCCCCCCCCCCCCCCCCCCCCCCCCCCCCCCCCCCCCCCCCCCCCCCCCCCCCCCCCCCCCCCCCCCCCCCCCCCCCCCCCCCCCCCCCCCCCCCCCCCCCCCCCCCCCCCCCCCCCCCCCCCCCCCCCCCCCCCCCCCCCCCCCCCCCCCCCCCCCCCCCCCCCCCCCCCCCCCCCCCCCCCCCCCCCCCCCCCCCCCCCCCCCCCCCCCCCCCCCCCCCCCCCCCCCCCCCCCCCCCCCCCCCCCCCCCCCCCCCCCCCCCCCCCCCCCCCCCCCCCCCCCCCCCCCCCCCCCCCCCCCCCCCCCCCCCCCCCCCCCCCCCCCCCCCCCCCCCCCCCCCCCCCCCCCCCCCCCCCCCCCCCCCCCCCCCCCCCCCCCCCCCCCCCCCCCCCCCCCCCCCCCCCCCCCCCCCCCCCCCCCCCCCCCCCCCCCCCCCCCCCCCCCCCCCCCCCCCCCCCCCCCCCCCCCCCCCCCCCCCCCCCCCCCCCCCCCCCCCCCCCCCCCCCCCCCCCCCCCCCCCCCCCCCCCCCCCCCCCCCCCCCCCCCCCCCCCCCCCCCCCCCCCCCCCCCCCCCCCCCCCCCCCCCCCCCCCCCCCCCCCCCCCCCCCCCCCCCCCCCCCCCCCCCCCCCCCCCCCCCCCCCCCCCCCCCCCCCCCCCCCCCCCCCCCCCCCCCCCCCCCCCCCCCCCCCCCCCCCCCCCCCCCCCCCCCCCCCCCCCCCCCCCCCCCCCCCCCCCCCCCCCCCCCCCCCCCCCCCCCCCCCCCCCCCCCCCCCCCCCCCCCCCCCCCCCCCCCCCCCCCCCCCCCCCCCCCCCCCCCCCCCCCCCCCCCCCCCCCCCCCCCCCCCCCCCCCCCCCCCCCCCCCCCCCCCCCCCCCCCCCCCCCCCCCCCCCCCCCCCCCCCCCCCCCCCCCCCCCCCCCCCCCCCCCCCCCCCCCCCCCCCCCCCCCCCCCCCCCCCCCCCCCCCCCCCCCCCCCCCCCCCCCCCCCCCCCCCCCCCCCCCCCCCCCCCCCCCCCCCCCCCCCCCCCCCCCCCCCCCCCCCCCCCCCCCCCCCCCCCCCCCCCCCCCCCCCCCCCCCCCCCCCCCCCCCCCCCCCCCCCCCCCCCCCCCCCCCCCCCCCCCCCCCCCCCCCCCCCCCCCCCCCCCCCCCCCCCCCCCCCCCCCCCCCCCCCCCCCCCCCCCCCCCCCCCCCCCCCCCCCCCCCCCCCCCCCCCCCCCCCCCCCCCCCCCCCCCCCCCCCCCCCCCCCCCCCCCCCCCCCCCCCCCCCCCCCCCCCCCCCCCCCCCCCCCCCCCCCCCCCCCCCCCCCCCCCCCCCCCCCCCCCCCCCCCCCCCCCCCCCCCCCCCCCCCCCCCCCCCCCCCCCCCCCCCCCCCCCCCCCCCCCCCCCCCCCCCCCCCCCCCCCCCCCCCCCCCCCCCCCCCCCCCCCCCCCCCCCCCCCCCCCCCCCCCCCCCCCCCCCCCCCCCCCCCCCCCCCCCCCCCCCCCCCCCCCCCCCCCCCCCCCCCCCCCCCCCCCCCCCACACTGCCAAGTAAGAGCAAGCACCTGCGATGGTGGTGTGGGGGAATTGCGGTGATAAACTAGAGAGCTACATTGACTATCTTCATTTAGCCTTGCTGTTTCTTGAGAATCACGTGGGGAGGATGACACTTCACTCTTTAAACGAGTAGGGCATCTCACAGTAACCCACTCGGGTGACTGTCTCATCATAAGTGATTGACGAGGGATACAAAAGAGCATTAGTTTGATGTACGAACATGGTTAATAGACATATGTAGTATGTATCAAAAATAGGAAGGCATGTCATTATCAAAGGTATAATGTGTAAAGTAAGCAGATGCAATTTAACCAAATTGGAAGCAATACAAGCTAGACCACATTTGACAGCGTGAAGTTAAAGCAAGCACCTGGGCTGGTTGTGTGTGGCAATTGAGATCATCAAATGCAGAGCTACGTTTACTGTCTCCAACTGCTGACACTGCACCCATTAGAGCGCTGAAACACTTAGTGCTTATCTTCGAATTACACTAGAGCGACTTCTGTCTTTTCTTTTCTGCATTCATCAACACCGCGTCAGAGTCTGAAATACCCATGCATAAAAAAACAATAGTGTGAGTATGGGTGAAGTGTGTGCACAATTAGTACAGTGTAAAGGTAGCAGATAGCAGGTTAGTGAGAAATAAATGACGCCCCCCCCCCCCCCCCCCCCCCCCCCCCCCCCCCCCCCCCCCCCCCCCCCCCCCCCCCCCCCCCCCCCCCCCCCCCCCCCCCCCCCCCCCCCCCCCCCCCCCCCCCCCCCCCCCCCCCCCCCCCCCCCCCCCCCCCCCCCCCCCCCCCCCCCCCCCCCCCCCCCCCCCCCCCCCCCCCCCCCCCCCCCCCCCCCCCCCCCCCCCCCCCCCCCCCCCCCCCCCCCCCCCCCCCCCCCCCCCCCCCCCCCCCCCCCCCCCCCCCCCCCCCCCCCCCCCCCCCCCCCCCCCCCCCCCCCCCCCCCCCCCCCCCCCCCCCCCCCCCTCCTGCGCCCCACACCCCTATGATAGACACCGATGCGCCGCTTCCTTGACGAACAGGTGGACTAGGTGCTCCGCGCGCCTAAGCGGGTGCTGCTTCTTTTAATTGCGGTTCGACTGACCCTGAATTGAAATCCAGGCGGGCTACTGACCTCTAGCAAAGGTGAAATAGTAAAGGGAGGAAACCTTGTGCATTTAGTATCACGAAGAAGATGCAGTAAGAAGCGCTCAACTAGTTTCTTTCGTGGGATGAATATGGTGTGAGCAGAGACGTAAGGTTTGCACGAATAAGGGAAGAGGAGTACCTCTTTCTGCTGGCAGTGCTGTGTCCTCCTTCTGTTTTTCCAACAATCTTCTTGCGGTTCGCTTGAAACGAGAAGTTGTGGAGGACGGTGCAGCCTTGGACGAACCCATGGCCAAGTTGTTGAGTGTGGTGCGGTGGCCGTCTGTCGGCGGCGGGGAAGCTGATCCGAGGCGGCGAACGATGGCGTAGCAGGAACAGCTCCAGTACGGTGGACGGTTGCGATAGTGGAGCGGCAGCAGTGAGGCACAGGACGGCGTGGTCAGAGTGGTTCTGGTACGGCGCACGTCGGCGTCGGCGTCGTGGAGGAAGGTCTACATCGGCTTCAACTACTAAGTCCTTGAGGGTGTTGCGGTTGCGGTTGCGTTGGATGACGATGTCGGGGTACCGGCTCCGGCGTGATGGAGTTGGGCGGCGGTGGATTGGGCGCTATGGGGTGGAGGATGGAGGAGGCTGGGGTTTTGCGGCTGGTGGAGAGGGCGTTTTGGCGCCCACAGAGTATGAATGGGGAAACGGAGGGAGGCGGGGAACTAAGGGGGAACAATGTTTCCCCCCCCCCCCCCCCCCCCCCCCCCCCCCCCCCCCCCCCCCCCCCCCCCCCCCCCCCCCCCCCCCCCCCCCCCCCCCCCCCCCCCCCCCCCCCCCCCCCCCCCCCCCCCCCCCCCCCCCCCCCCCCCCCCCCCCCCCCCCCCCCCCCCCCCCCCCCCCCCCCCCCCCCCCCCCCCCCCCCCCCCCCCCCCCCCCCCCCCCCCCCCCCCCCCCCCCCCCCCCCCCCCCCCCCCCCCCCCCCCCCCCCCCCCCCCCCCCCCCCCCCCCCCCCCCCCCCCCCCCCCCCCCCCCCCCCCCCCCCCCCCCCCCCCCCCCCCCCCCCCCCCCCCCCCCCCCCCCCCCCCCCCCCCCCCCCCCCCCCCCCCCCCCCCCCCCCCCCCCCCCCCCCCCCCCCCCCCCCCCCCCCCCCCCCCCCCCCCCCCCCCCCCCCCCCCCCCCCCCCCCCCCCCCCCCCCCCCCCCCCCCCCCCCCCCCCCCCCCCCCCCCCCCCCCCCCCCCCCCCCCCCCCCCCCCCCCCCCCCCCCCCCCCCCCCCCCCCCCCCCCCCCCCCCCCCCCCCCCCCCCCCCCCCCCCCCCCCCCCCCCCCCCCCCCCCCCCCCCCCCCCCCCCCCCCCCCCCCCCCCCCCCCCCCCCCCCCCCCCCCCCCCCCCCCCCCCCCCCCCCCCCCCCCCCCCCCCCCCCCCCCCCCCCCCCCCCCCCCCCCCCCCCCCCCCCCCCCCCCCCCCCCCCCCCCCCCCCCCCCCCCCCCCCCCCCCCCCCCCCCCCCCCCCCCCCCCCCCCCCCCCCCCCCCCCCCCCCCCCCCCCCCCCCCCCCCCCCCCCCCCCCCCCCCCCCCCCCCCCCCCCCCCCCCCCCCCCCCCCCCCCCCCCCCCCCCCCCCCCCCCCCCCCCCCCCCCCCCCCCCCCCCCCCCCCCCCCCCCCCCCCCCCCCCCCCCCCCCCCCCCCCCCCCCCCCCCCCCCCCCCCCCCCCCCCCCCCCCCCCCCCCCCCCCCCCCCCCCCCCCCCCCCCCCCCCCCCCCCCCCCCCCCCCCCCCCCCCCCCCCCCCCCCCCCCCCCCCCCCCCCCCCCCCCCCCCCCCCCCCCCCCCCCCCCCCCCCCCCCCCCCCCCCCCCCCCCCCCCCCCCCCCCCCCCCCCCCCCCCCCCCCCCCCCCCCCCCCCCCCCCCCCCCCCCCCCCCCCCCCCCCCCCCCCCCCCCCCCCCCCCCCCCCCCCCCCCCCCCCCCCCCCCCCCCCCCCCCCCCCCCCCCCCCCCCCCCCCCCCCCCCCCCCCCCCCCCCCCCCCCCCCCCCCCCCCCCCCCCCCCCCCCCCCCCCCCCCCCCCCCCCCCCCCCCCCCCCCCCCCCCCCCCCCCCCCCCCCCCCCCCCCCCCCCCCCCCCCCCCCCCCCCCCCCCCCCCCCCCCCCCCCCCCCCCCCCCCCCCCCCCCCCCCCCCCCCCCCCCCCCCCCCCCCCCCCCCCCCCCCCCCCCCCCCCCCCCCCCCCCCCCCCCCCCCCCCCCCCCCCCCCCCCCCCCCCCCCCCCCCCCCCCCCCCCCCCCCCCCCCCCCCCCCCCCCCCCCCCCCCCCCCCCCCCCCCCCCCCCCCCCCCCCCCCCCCCCCCCCCCCCCCCCCCCCCCCCCCCCCCCCCCCCCCCCCCCCCCCCCCCCCCCCCCCCCCCCCCCCCCCCCCCCCCCCCCCCCCCCCCCCCCCCCCCCCCCCCCCCCCCCCCCCCCCCCCCCCCCCCCCCCCCCCCCCCCCCCCCCCCCCCCCCCCCCCCCCCCCCCCCCCCCCCCCCCCCCCCCCCCCCCCCCCCCCCCCCCCCCCCCCCCCCCCCCCCCCCCCCCCCCCCCCCCCCCCCCCCCCCCCCCCCCCCCCCCCCCCCCCCCCCCCCCCCCCCCCCCCCCCCCCCCCCCCCCCCCCCCCCCCCCCCCCCCCCCCCCCCCCCCCCCCCCCCCCCCCCCCCCCCCCCCCCCCCCCCCCCCCCCCCCCCCCCCCCCCCCCCCCCCCCCCCCCCCCCCCCCCCCCCCCCCCCCCCCCCCCCCCCCCCCCCCCCCCCCCCCCCCCCCCCCCCCCCCCCCCCCCCCCCCCCCCCCCCCCCCCCCCCCCCCCCCCCCCCCCCCCCCCCCCCCCCCCCCCCCCCCCCCCCCCCCCCCCCCCCCCCCCCCCCCCCCCCCCCCCCCCCCCCCCCCCCCCCCCCCCCCCCCCCCCCCCCCCCCCCCCCCCCCCCCCCCCCCCCCCCCCCCCCCCCCCCCCCCCCCCCCCCCCCCCCCCCCCCCCCCCCCCCACCGTCCGATGTACAAAGAACGGGCAGATCGCCTTCATCTACCTCCAGCCAGTTAGTGTTGACGATCTTCCTCGAAACGGCAGCGACCACCGGCCCAGTCCCCTGCCTGCGCCCTCCCCTCGACCTCACCGCACCGCCGTGCTTGGCACCACCCCCGGCAATCCATTCAAGCCCCGCCGACCTCCAGATCGGGCGCAAGCAGCTCGTGCACCCCACACCCCTATGATAGACACCGATGCGCCGCTTCCCCGGCGAACAGGCGGACTAGGTGCTCCGCGCGCCTAAGCGGGTGCTGCTTCTTTTAATTGCAGTTCGACTAACCCTGAATTGAAATCCAGGCGGGCTACTGACCTCTAGCAAAGGTGAAATAGTAAAGGGAGGAAACCTTGTGCATTTAGTATCACGAGGAAGATGCAGTAAGAAGCGCTCAACTAGTTTCTTTCGTGGGATGAATATGGTGTGAGCAGAGACGTAAGGTTTGCACGAATAAGGGAAGAGGAGTACCTCTTTCTGCTGGCAGTGCTGTGTCCTCCTTCTGTTTTTCCAACGATCTTCTTGTGGTTCGCTGGAAACGAGAAGTTGTGGAGGACGGTGCAGCCTTGGACGAACCCATGGCCAAGTTGTTGAGTGTGGTGCGGTGGCCGTCTGTCGGCGGCGGGGAAGCAGATCCGAGGCGGCGAATGACGGCGTAGCGGGAACAACTCCGGTGCGGTGGACGGTTGCGACAGTGGAGCGGCAGCAGTGAGGCGCAGGACGGCGTGGTCAGAGTAGTTCTGGTACGACGCACGTCAGCGTCGGCGTTGTGACGATCCCGACTTAATCGTGCGCTAACCATACACGCAAATGCACACGATCAAGCCTAGGACTCACTTGAAGATATCACAACACAACTCTAAAACATAAATAAAGTCATACAAGCTTTATATTACAAGCCAGGGCCTCGAGGGCTCGAATACATAAGCTCGATGGCATACAAGCGTCAGCGGAAGCATCAGAGTCTGAGTACAGACTATTACATAGAGAGAGAGATAAGCCTTTAGAAGGCGGGGTAAAATAAAAGCTACGATCGAAAGGCGAAGGCCTCCTGCCCTGGACCCTCCGATCCTACTCCTGGTCGTCAGTCGGCTCCTCGTAGTAGTACTCGCCGGGAGGGTAGTAGTAGCCGTAGTCGTCGACTGGGGCGGCAGTCTCAGAGGCTCCGTCGTCTGTCGGCATTGAATGAATATGGGGAAAAAGAAAGTAAAGCACCCCCCCCCCCCCCCCCCCCCCCCCCCCCCCCCCCCCCCCCCCCCCCCCCCCCCCCCCCCCCCCCCCCCCCCCCCCCCCCCCCCCCCCCCCCCCCCCCCCCCCCCCCCCCCCCCCCCCCCCCCCCCCCCCCCCCCCCCCCCCCCCCCCCCCCCCCCCCCCCCCCCCCCCCCCCCCCCCCCCCCCCCCCCCCCCCCCCCCCCCCCCCCCCCCCCCCCCCCCCCCCCCCCCCCCCCCCCCCCCCCCCCCCCCCCCCCCCCCCCCCCCCCCCCCCCCCCCCCCCCCCCCCCCCCCCCCCCCCCCCCCCCCCCCCCCCCCCCCCCCCCCCCCCCCCCCCCCCCCCCCCCCCCCCCCCCCCCCCCCCCCCCCCCCCCCCCCCCCCCCCCCCCCCCCCCCCCCCCCCCCCCCCCCCCCCCCCCCCCCCCCCCCCCCCCCCCCCCCCCCCCCCCCCCCCCCCCCCCCCCCCCCCCCCCCCCCCCCCCCCCCCCCCCCCCCCCCCCCCCCCCCCCCCCCCCCCCCCCCCCCCCCCCCCCCCCCCCCCCCCCCCCCCCCCCCCCCCCCCCCCCCCCCCCCCCCCCCCCCCCCCCCCCCCCCCCCCCCCCCCCCCCCCCCCCCCCCCCCCCCCCCCCCCCCCCCCCCCCCCCCCCCCCCCCCCCCCCCCCCCCCCCCCCCCCCCCCCCCCCCCCCCCCCCCCCCCCCCCCCCCCCCCCCCCCCCCCCCCCCCCCCCCCCCCCCCCCCCCCCCCCCCCCCCCCCCCCCCCCCCCCCCCCCCCCCCCCCCCCCCCCCCCCCCCCCCCCCCCCCCCCCCCCCCCCCCCCCCCCCCCCCCCCCCCCCCCCCCCCCCCCCCCCCCCCCCCCCCCCCCCCCCCCCCCCCCCCCCCCCCCCCCCCCCCCCCCCCCCCCCCCCCCCCCCCCCCCCCCCCCCCCCCCCCCCCCCCCCCCCCCCCCCCCCCCCCCCCCCCCCCCCCCCCCCCCCCCCCCCCCCCCCCCCCCCCCCCCCCCCCCCCCCCCCCCCCCCCCCCCCCCCCCCCCCCCCCCCCCCCCCCCCCCCCCCCCCCCCCCCCCCCCCCCCCCCCCCCCCCCCCCCCCCCCCCCCCCCCCCCCCCCCCCCCCCCCCCCCCCCCCCCCCCCCCCCCCCCCCCCCCCCCCCCCCCCCCCCCCCCCCCCCCCCCCCCCCCCCCCCCCCCCCCCCCCCCCCCCCCCCCCCCCCCCCCCCCCCCCCCCCCCCCCCCCCCCCCCCCCCCCCCCCCCCCCCCCCCCCCCCCCCCCCCCCCCCCCCCCCCCCCCCCCCCCCCCCCCCCCCCCCCCCCCCCCCCCCCCCCCCCCCCCCCCCCCCCCCCCCCCCCCCCCCCCCCCCCCCCCCCCCCCCCCCCCCCCCCCCCCCCCCCCCCCCCCCCCCCCCCCCCCCCCCCCCCCCCCCCCCCCCCCCCCCCCCCCCCCCCCCCCCCCCCCCCCCCCCCCCCCCCCCCCCCCCCCCCCCCCCCCCCCCCCCCCCCCCCCCCCCCCCCCCCCCCCCCCCCCCCCCCCCCCCCCCCCCCCCCCCCCCCCCCCCCCCCCCCCCCCCCCCCCCCCCCCCCCCCCCCCCCCCCCCCCCCCCCCCCCCCCCCCCCCCCCCCCCCCCCCCCCCCCCCCCCCCCCCCCCCCCCCCCCCCCCCCCCCCCCCCCCCCCCCCCCCCCCCCCCCCCCCCCCCCCCCCCCCCCCCCCCCCCCCCCCCCCCCCCCCCCCCCCCCCCCCCCCCCCCCCCCCCCCCCCCCCCCCCCCCCCCCCCCCCCCCCCCCCCCCCCCCCCCCCCCCCCCCCCCCCCCCCCCCCCCCCCCCCCCCCCCCCCCCCCCCCCCCCCCCCCCCCCCCCCCCCCCCCCCCCCCCCCCCCCCCCCCCCCCCCCCCCCCCCCCCCCCCCCCCCCCCCCCCCCCCCCCCCCCCCCCCCCCCCCCCCCCCCCCCCCCCCCCCCCCCCCCCCCCCCCCCCCCCCCCCCCCCCCCCCCCCCCCCCCCCCCCCCCCCCCCCCCCCCCCCCCCCCCCCCCCCCCCCCCCCCCCCCCCCCCCCCCCCCCCCCCCCCCCCCCCCCCCCCCCGCCTCGCCGGAGTCACGCCGCCGCGGACGGCTTCGCCAGAGCATTTCCGGCCATTACCTTCAAACCTTTTTCTGACAGTGCTATATGATGCCTGCTATTTGATTTGGCAAAACTCATATTTTACAAAAAGCATTTAGTGCCAAAAGAATTGCAAATCAAAAGCAATAAGTAAAACATTAGATGAATAAAGGGAAAGGGAAAGTCCCCACTGTGCTTATCGGCCTGCATCTATAGTGCTTAGCCCGGCCCACCTCTCCACAGCCCCCTTCCTTTCGTCTCCGTGTCACCACGCACGTGGCTCGGATGCACCACCGCCGGCCGATGCTCGACACCGCCGAGCTACAGGGCCTCAGGGTGGATAAGAAGGAGGCTGGGGCACCCCTGACGAACCCTAGCTACTCCCCCCCTCTCTCTCCTCACCTCGCCCGTCTTCCTCTCTGCTTCGCTCGCCCGCGCGAGTTCGTCGCCGCCGCTCGCCGTGGCCGTGGCCAGCGACCACCCCGAGCCGCGAGGAGGAGTCCAGGAGCACCGTCGTTGGCTCCCGCGTCTTTCCCGAGCCTAGGACCGAGCCGGAGCGCTCCCAACCCGAAGCCATCGCCGTTTCCCCCGCCGGAAGCCGTCTCCGTCTCGCCGTCGATTCGGTCGGCCCGGAGCTCCACTGCGCTCCCGAACACCCGAGGGGCCTTCTTGCGCCCGCAAGGTGAGCCACCGCCCACTCCATTTCCTCCCCGAGCTCTTTGGTTAGTCGCACGCGTCGCTGGACGCCATTGCCGAGCAGAGCTCCGCCGCATCGCCCATTGCCGTCGTTGCCATCACCGTTAGGGTCATCTGAGCCCGTCGCCGAGCTCAGTGCGCTGCGCAGCCGCGGCCTGCCACTGTGTTGCGCGCTAAAGCCTGCTGCTTCGCCCGTTCCGCCGTTGCCCGTAGTCCGGCCACCGCACGCAAGCTTGCCGTCGCATGCACCATTCACCTCCGCCCGTGGGATCGCTCGCGCTGGATGCGGAACGCGGTGCTTGTTCGAACGAGCCCGAGATCAGCCGTTCTAGTGCACAGTAGAGGAATCCCGGCCTCGCCGGAGTCACGCCGCCGCGGACGGCTTCGCCAGAGCATTTCCGGCCAGCGTCCGACGTGGAAAGGTGTGGGGCCCGCTTTTACTCGCTGACAGTGGGCCCAGCTTACTGTAGTATTTAGGTTAGGCACCAGTTAACTGCTAATTAGTCCACTGTTAACTCAGGCACTGACAGACTGGGCCCACCGGCTAAATAGACTAATTAGACTAAACTAAATATTGTTTAATTAAATCAGAGACTGACCACTGGGTCCCACTGGACCCAGTTGACCGGTCAACCAGCTGACTGGACAAGTCCAGTCACTGACTGGTGGGTCCAGTGGGCCCCATTTGACCAGTCAACGCTGACCCAGTCAACTGCTGACTGTGCAGTTGACTGGGCCCACTGTCAGTCTCTGGGTGCATCTCTGTGTGCACTCAGCTGGGTACCCGTAGCATTTTGATCATTTATTTTCGAATTAATATAAAATCCAGAATATTGAATAAACTTCAGAAAATCATATAAAATAAATCGTAGCTCCGATGGAAAAGTTTTATACATGAAAGTTGCTCAGAACGACGAGATGAATCCGAATACGCTCTCCGTTTATCAGTCACATGTCTCTAACCTAATGAACATGGAACTTTCCCCTCTGGTTCGTCTGTCTGACAAACATCCGGAACCGGGAAAACTTTCCCGATAAATTCCCGCTCCGTTCGTAGCACTTAGCATAGCACTAGGGCACCCCCTGCACTGCGTATTACCGAGCCTAGCTATGTGTTTGCTTTTGTTGCCATGTATTTACACCGTTTCTTCCCCCCTCTTCTCTCTCGATAGACTCCGGGACCGCTGCTGATGCCCCGAGTACGACTACGTCGACGATGACCCCTCCATCTTGCCAGAGCAACCAGGCAAGCCCCCCCTTGAGCATTCCGATATCGCCCATTCTAAATTCTCCTGCTTGCATTAGAATTTTGCTACTGTTACTGCTTTTCCTATATCTGCTACATAGCCTGTTTATTGTAGCCTACTGTTGATACATTCCTGCTTATCCTAGACTGCTTAGTATATACTGGGTAGAGCCCCATGAGAGACCCACACTATATCCCGACTGCCCCGCTGGATTCCAGAAGACCCATTCAACGGGATCGAAGATCAGCCCCGGCACCGCACGTCACTTTCCCCTAAGTTGCTCGACACTACTGGGTTACCATCGAGTGCCGAGGGTGACACCTCTTCAGCACTTCTGATGATAACCTTGTAGGTTTCTTACTCGGTCGTGGTAAGCGAGGGTGATTCCTCCTACACCACCCCCGATAGCGACGCTGTCGTGCAGCTCTTCAAGTGTGGACCACGAGGGTGATTCCTCTTTCGTTCACCTTGACGTTAACATCAGTTGGAAATCCCACGAGGGTGGTTCCTCGGATTCCTTCTTGATGTGGTAGCCACACGGATTGCCTTTACACCACTTTTGATACTGAACACTGGATGAGTTACTTAATACAGGACTGGAGGGACAGGCGGTACCGCCCTGTTGAGGTGGACCTAAGTTCCCGACAGTGCCTTGGGAGATGGGATGATCTGGGCGGTGCTCGAATGATGAATACGAGGCATGGCCGGGCATTCTTAGCCCCTGCCGCAAGTCCTCGAGACGGGGCGACGGGGCCACAGCAGTCGTGGGACTCTGCTCGTTACCGCGAACCAACACCTTAACGATTTGGATATTTGATCCGAGGGGCCTCTGGCCCGATAGCACTAACCATCAAGTGGGCATAGTATGGGCGTTCTGCGTCGTATACTTCAGCCGGAGCTTAATTGACGTCAGTAAGGAGCGACGCACACCGAGTTGGACTGGGAACGCAACCGCGGTTGTATAAGGGGTTGCTAGGTCTGCTCTCGGTGGCCCTGTAACGTGCAGGAGTTCCCGGGGCGAAGGCCCAAGACCCCTGGGGGCATAGGTTAGTCCGGCGTGCTGACCTCTCTGTTAGGTATTCGGTCGGGTTGCGGCGTGTCATTTGGCAGAGGCCGGGCATGACCCAGTAAAGTGTGTCCGGCCGAAGTTAAGCGAGCGTGGTGGGTAAGTTGGTGCACCCCTGCAGGGAAGAACACATCTATCGATAGCCGGTCCTATGGTAAAGGACACTCGGAGTTGTATCCCGATCGATACAGCTAGAATTTGAGATGATACCTGGATATGAGGCTCCGGGATCGCTTTCTCGCAGGGAGTCGAGGAAGGATCTCTGGGCGAGACTGTTACTTGACACTACTGCTACTTTACAGTATGCTATTCTGTACTCTTCTATTGCTGCAAGACAGATGAAGATGCTGAAGATGCTAGTCTTCGATAGGACTAGGCCTTCTCTCTATTCTGGCATTTCTGCAGCCCAGTCCACATATACAGCCTTCCCTTGACAATGTTGCATATGTAGTGTAGATCCTTGCTTGCTGAGTACTTCGCAGTACTCACGGTTGCTTTGCTTTCTTTTTCTCCCCATATCAGTTTGTCGTGACCAGATGACGGAGCCCCTGAGATCGCTGCCCCACCGACGACTAATTCTACCACCCCCGAGGATGGCTACTTCTTCGAGATGGCTGACGACCAGGAGTAGGATTGGAGGGTCCCAGGCAGGAGGCCTGCGCCTTTCGATCATAGTGTTTTATTTTGCCCCGCCTTTCTAAAGGCCTTTCTGTTTCTCTTTTTATATCTGTACTCAGATATCTGACGCTTCCACTGATGCTTGTATGCCATCGAGCTATGTATTCGAGCCCTCGAGGCCCTGGCTTGTAATATAAAGCTTGTATGACTTTGTTTATGTTTTAGAGTTGTGTTGTGATATCTTCAAGTGAGTCCTTAGGCTTGATCATGTGCATTTGCGTGTATGGTTAGTGCACGATTAAGGCGGGGCATCACAGGTTGGTATCAGAGCCGACTGCCTGTAGGAATCCCCCTTTCCAACTCCTTGGCCGAAGTTGAGTCTAGAGGTCCAAAACTGTTTTACTAACATGGTTGTGTGGCTTACGGGCCCACATCGCCAACTGGGTGGTACTAGGATCTTTTATTCCTCATCCTTACTCTGGGATTCTGATCTCCCTTCTATTCGGGTTAAAAGATTTTGCTAACTCTAACACTAGGTTCTCGTAACCGCTTTCTCCCGGAGAGCCCCTCCCTCATTCCAAGAAGATGGCATGTCACCATCAGAAGACTCCGAAGATATTCCTCGAAGTTTCCCGAGACCATTGTGCCACTACTCTTGCCAGTTTCCTACTACCGATAATCCCCGTGGATATCTACGCATCCTTGCCGTTGAGTCATCATGGCCAGTTACTCATGTATGTACGAGATACCTCGTAATACTCCTCGTTAAACCGAGAATCCCTTGAGCCTACTGCCGTGCAGCTTCTTTAGCACTGCGGTTAATTCCTCACATTACCGGGGATTTGTTCATCCCCAGTTGTTCATATGTCTCACAATTTTTTTTTGAAATACTATCCGATCTCCCGAGAATCCTCTGTAGCTTACTGCCCCTGAAATTCTTGCTTGCTTGCATTATGGTTAGCTCCATATGTCAAGTAATTATTGTTGATATCCCTTGACATTATCATTCCGACCCCATTGATTAAACCTGTGTGCGAATACTCGCAATCATCAGTTCTTCCCTACTAGTTCATCCCTCCGACTCAGACGTCATTGTGGACATGAGTTGGATCTCGACTAATCATGTTGCGATTGATTGTCCACCTAGTTTTCTTCAACTTAACCATCCTTTACCGGAGCATTTGCCCCTGATCCTTTGCTCTTGAAATCATAAATTCTTTTACATTTGAACGCCGAATTATTCAGCTGTTTCCATAAACTGATACCTTTGCATTCTTCCTTCCTATGGTTGAGTACCGATACTCACAATCGCATCCTTGCGGTCTGCCAGACTCTTTTGGTGGATCATTATCTGATAGTGACCTCCATATTCCATAACCTTGTTAGATATTCCCCCGTTACCTAATACCTTCGATACATTGTATCACCCGCTTTGACTCCGATACTCCGCTTTCAGTCCGCATCCCTTGCTTTGGCATTTGGTTGTGTAGATTCGTAAAATCATCCCGATGGGTTGTATCTATGCTTCTGCCATCTGCGAGAACCCAGAAACTTCTACGAGTCATACTCTACTGGTGTTATGCCAGAGAAACTTTCAACATTTTAACTTCACTAAAGACGAGAAGTGAATGAAAGGTTATGCATTGAAGAAGTGGGAGTCGACCTTGTACCTTTGCGTTCATGCCCATGGACACGATGCAGAACTTATCATGGAAGCTTCTCTTAAATCAAATGTTTCCTTAGTATAAGTTAATCTGTATCTGTGAGTTGATCCTTTGCGATCGTGGTTCCGACCAAGATTATTCCTCCGTGATCTCATTCCTGGACAAATTATAATACTTGTCCTCTGCAGATCATTTCACCCATCCAACCTCTACTCCGAACTACCTTCCGATAATACCCCTAGTACTTGTTACTGGGAAGTTTAATACCCCATCACATCATTCCTAGCCTAATCGGCTATATCTTTATCATGCCAAATTTTAACTATGCTACCTGGTCCTTATATCCGGAGCAAATCCCGACGATGAGCTAAGCTTGCGTCGATCTTCCTCATCTTATCATTTCCCTTCGAACAACAAGCTTGATTCCGAGCTTATGTTATATCCATGGATTCATTGACCTCGAGCTTCATTCCAGCTACTCTGATCACCTTACTGATTGATTCCCTCTTCTTAGAACCCCTCGACAAATGTGTCATGATCAACGTCAACATTTTGGCTTTTCAGAGACTTCCATTGAATACATGGCTACAAATACCATCCCTGCCCTCGATGATTTGTGATATCATTGATGACATCTTGATTTTTGACCAACACAAACCTGGTTGTGTTTGATTATTCCCTACATCCCGAGATATCCTTGTAATTTTTTCTCGGTACCTCTTGAGATCTTCGAACCCAGTTTTTACCTGACACCATATCATTGCTGCCTCGTAGCATGATTGCGGTATTCCGATTATCGACAAGAACATTGGAAGCACATGGCCAAATGTTTCTTGATCTATTAACTAAACACCGATGTATGGATAATATCATGAATTTTTCCTCACCCCTTTATCTAAATACCTTTGAACTTGCTGTTCCATCATGTATATCCTGCTCCGCTTTTCCTTGAGCAGGATGTACTCCCGATTCTCATGTATAAACACATTTTCCTTTCCATTGTTTTGTTTAACCTTTCCAGTAATCTAGCTTACCTAGGCAGAATTAATTCCCTGCTTATGAAAACACCTCGGTCTACAACTCCGTCAGAGTGACCCTGTTACTATTGTTGATGACTTTGCGGTAACCACCGATGGATGAGAACTTTGCCTATTGGTCCGCCTCGTTTTAATGAGCAGGAAAATGGTTCTCTTCGTCCCTCGCCCTTGGTACCGACGTTGTTACCGACATAACCGGCAGACTATCCTCTGACATACCTTGTTGCCAGGACCGGTAAGATGTCACCATCCTCCCTACTCCCGATCGACCCTCATCACGGTTCCACAGGATCGGAACCTGACTCTCCTGTACATCCTTGATTCCTAAGCATCCTTTGCTTTTGACTTTGTGTGTTATCACGAGTCACTCTCCGAGAGTTGATCCATTCCCGATGCTCTGAACCCCTTTTCACACTCTGTTTAGGTATCGATCGGATGTCCATTCGCTTGAAACTTCTTATTGTACGTTCATATTTTGCTCTCGATGTATTCTTAAGTTTCAACTCGAGAGATACTTCTGTCACGTTCCCTGAGTTGTCCATCAGATAATCCACCTTATAAAG
>JAAAWM010009216.1:0-20720 GCA_036873465.1 Thinopyrum obtusiflorum | reverse complement strand
AAAGCGTATATTCCAACTCTGAGAGGCTTGCACCAGTCCATAAATGGATCGCTAGAGCTTGCACACTTTGTTAGCACCTTTAGGATTGACAAAACCTTCTGGTTGCATCATATACAATTCTTTAAGAAATCCATTAAGGAATGCAGTTTAGACATCCATTTGCCAAATTTCATAATCATAAAATGCGGCAATTGCTAACATGATTTGGACAGACTTAAGCATCGCTACGGGTGAGAAGGTCTCATTGTAGTCAACTCCTTGAACTTGTCAAAAACCTTTCGCAACAAGTCGAGCTTTGTAGACAGTAACATTACCGTCAGCGTCAATCTTCTTCTTGAAGATCCATTTATTTTCTATGGCTTGCCGATCATCGGGCAAGTCAACCAAAGTCCACACTTTGTTCTCATACATGGATCCCATCTCAGATTTCATGGCCTCAAGCCATTTTGCGGAATCTGGGCTCATCATCGATTCCTCATAGTTCATAGGTTCGTCATGGTCTAGTAACATGACTTCCAGAATAGGATTACCGTACCACTCCGGTGCGGACCTTACTCTGGTTGACCTACAAGGTTCGGTAGTAACTTGATCTGAAGTTTCATGATCATCATCATTAACTTCCTCACCAATTGGTGTAGGCATCACTGGAACTGATTTCTGTGATGCACTACTTTCCAATTCGAGAGAAGGTACAATTACCTCATCAAGTTCTAGTTTCCTCCCACTCACTTCTTTCGAGAGAAACTCCTTCTCTAGAAAGGATCCATTTTTAGCAACAAATGTCTTGCCTTCGGATCTGTGATAGAAGGTGTACCCAACATTTTCTTTTGGGTATCCTATGAAGACGCACTTCTCCGATTTGGGTTCGAGCTTATCAGGTTGAAGCTTTTTCACATAAGCATCGCAACCCCAAACTTTAAGAAATGACAGCTAAGGTTTCTTGCTAAACCACGGTTCATATGGTGTCGTCTCAACGGATTTAGATGGTGCCCTATTTAATGTGAATGCAGCCGTCTCTAAAGCATAACCCCAAAACGATAGTGGTAAATCGGTAAGAGACATCATAGATCGCACCATATCTAATAAAGTACGGTTACAATATTCGGACACACCATTACGCTGTGGTGTTCCAGGTGGCGTGAGTTGCGAAACTATTCCACATTATTTCAAATGAAGACCAAACTCGTAACTCAAATATTCGCCTCCGTGATCGGATCATAGAAACTTTATTTTCTAGTTACGATGATTTTCCACTTCACTCTGAAATTCTTTGAACTTTTCAAATGTTTCAGACTTATGTTTCATCAAGTAGATATACCCATATCTGCTCAAATCATCTGTGAAGGTCAGAAAATAACGATACCCGCCGAGAGCCTCAACACTCATCGGACCGCATACATCAGTATGTATTATTTCCAACAAGTCTGTTGCTCGCTCCATTGTTCCAGAGAACGGAGTTTTAGTCATCTTGCCCATGAGGCATGGTTCGCAAGTATCAAGTGCCCCCCCCCCCCCCCCCCCCCCCCCCCCCCCCCCCCCCCCCCCCCCCCCCCCCCCCCCCCCCCCCCCCCCCCCCGTGCCACAAATAAGTTGCACTATCATTATTAACTTTGCATCTTTTGGCTTCAATACTATGAACATGTGTATCACTACTATAGAGATTCAACAAAAATAGACCACTCATCAAGGGTGCATGACCATAAAAGATATTACTCATATAAATTGAACAACCATTATTCTCTGATTTAAATGAATAACCATCTCGCAATAAACAAGATCCAGATACAATGTTCATGCTCAACGCTGGCACCAAATAACAATTATTTAGATTTAAAACTAATCCCGACGGTAGATGTAGAGGTAGCGTGCCGACTGCGATCACATCGACTTTGGAACCATTTCCCATGCGCATCGTCACCTCGTCCTTAACCAATCTTCGCTTGATCCGTAGCCCCTGTTTTGAGTTGCAAATATGAGCAACAGAACCAGTATCAAATACCCAGGTGCTACTACGAGCATTAGTAAGGTACACATCAATAACATGTATATCACATATACCTTTCACTTTGCCATCCTTCTTCTCCGCCAAATACTTGGGGCAGTTCCGCTTCCAGTGACCAGTCCCTTTGCAGTAGAAGCACTCAATTTCAGGCTTAGGTCCAGACTTGGGTTTCTTCCCTTGAGCAGCAACTTGCTTGCCGTTCTTCTTGGAATTCCCCTTCTTCCCTTTGCCCTTTTTCTTGAAACTAGTGGTCTTGTTAACCATCAACACTTGATGCTCCTTCTTGATTTCTACCTCCGCAGTCTTTAGCATCGCGAAGAGCTCGGAAATTGTTTTGTTCATTCCTTGCATATTATAGTTCATCACGAAGCCTTTATAGCTTGGTGGCAGTGATTGAAGAACTCTGTCAATGACAGCATCATCAGGAAGATTAACTCCCAGCTGTGTCAAGTGATTGTGGTACCCAGACATTCTAAGTATGTGTTCACTGACAGAACTATTCTCCTCCATCTTGCAGCTATAGAACTTGTTGGAGACTTCATATCTCTCAACTTGGGCATTTGCTTGAAATATTAACTTCAACTCCTGGAACATCTCATATGCTCCATGACGTTCAAAACATCTTTGGAGTCCCGATTCTAAGCCGTAAAGCATGGCACACTGAACTATCGAGTAGTCATCAGCTTTGCTCTGCCGGACGTTCATAACGTCCGGTGTTGCTCCTGCAGCGGGTCTTGCACCTAGCGGTGCTTCCAGGACGTAATTCTTCTGTGCAACAATGAGGATAATCCTCAAGTTATGGACCCAGTCCGTGTAGTTGCTACCATAATCTTTCAACTCAGCTTTCTCTAGGAATGCATTAAAATTCAAGGGAACGGTAGCACGGGCCATTGATCTACAACAACATAGATATGCAAAACACTATCAGGTACTAAGTTCATGATAAATTAAAGTTCAATTAATCATATTACTTAAGAACTCCCACTTAGATAGACATCCCTCTAGTCATCTAAATGATCACGTGACTTATATCAACTAAACCATGTCCGATCATCACGTGAGATGGAGTAGCTTCCCCCCCCCCCCCCCCCCCCCCCCCCCCCCCCCCCCCCCCCCCCCCCCCCCCCCCCCCCCCCCCCCCCCCCCCCCCCCCCCCCCCCCCCCCCCCGCTAGGGTTATAGAGATATTAGTATGCGGTAACCCGAAAGTTGTTCGGAGTCTCGGATGAGATCCCAGACGTCACGAGGAGTTCCGGAATGGTCCGGAGGTAAAGAATTATATATAGGAAGTGCTATTTCGGCTATCGGGACAAGTTTCGGGGTTACCGGTATTGTACCGGGACCACCGGAATGGTCCCGGGGGTCCACCGGGTGGGGCCACCTGCCCCGAGGGGCCACATGGGCTGTAGGGGGTGCGCCTTGGCCTATATGGGTCAAGGGGACCAGCCCCAAGAGGCCCATGCGCCAAGAATCAAGGGAGAGGAAGAGTTCTAAAGGGGGAAGGCACCTCCGAGGTGCCTTGGGGAGGAGGGACTCCTCCCTGGACGCACCCTTCCTTGGAGGAAGGGCCAAGGCTGCGCCTCCCCCCTCTCCCTTGGCCCTATATATAGTGGGGGGAAGGGAGGGCAACCACACCTAAGCCCTGGCGCCTCCCTCTCCCTCCCATGACACATCTCCCTCCTCCCGCAGCGCTTGGTGAAGCCCTGTTGGAATCCCGCTACTTCCACCACCACACCGTCGTGCTGCTGGATCTCCATCAACCTCTCCTTCCCCCTTGCTGGATCAAGAAGGAGGAGACGTCGCTGCTCCGTACGTGTGTTGAACACGGAGGTGCCGTCCGTTCGGCGCTAGGATCATAGGTGATTTGGATCACGACGAGTACGACTCCATCAACCCCGTTCTCTGTAACGCTTCCGCGCGCGATCTACAAGGGTATGTAGATCCACTCCTCCCTCGTTGCTAGATGACTCCATAGATTGATCTTGGTGACACGTAGGAAAATTTTGAATTATTGCTACGTTCCCCAACAGTGGCATCATGAGCTAGGTCTATGCGTAGTTCCTATGCACGAGTAGAACACAAAGTAGTTGTGGGCGTTGATTTTGTTCAATATGCTTACCGTTACTAGTCCAATCTTGATTCGGTGGCATTGTGGGATGAAGCGGCCCGGACCGACCTGTTGGGTTTCGTAGTAATTTCAAAAAAATTCCTACGCACACGCAAGATCATGTGATGCATAGCAACGAGAGGGGAGAGTGTTGTCTATGTACCCACGCAGACCGACTGCGGAAGCGTTGACCCCCCCCCCCCCCCCCCCCCCCCCCCCCCCCCCCCCCCCCCCCCCCCCCCCCCCCCCCCCCCCCCCCCCCCCCCCCCCCCCCCCCCCCCCCCCCCCCCCCCCCCCCCCCCCCCCCCCCCCCCCCCCCCCCCCCCCCCCCCCCCCCCCCCCCCCCCCCCCCCCCCCCCCCCCCCCCCCCCCCCCCCCCCCCCCCCCCCCCCCCCCCCCCCCCCCCCCCCCCCCCCCCCCCCCCCCCCCCCCCCCCCCCCCCCCCCCCCCCCCCCCCCCCCCCCCCCCCCCCCCCCCCCCCCCCCCCCCCCCCCCCCCCCCCCCCCCCCCCCCCCCCCCCCCCCCCCCCCCCCCCCCCCCCCCCCCCCCCCCCCCCCCCCCCCCCCCCCCCCCCCCCCCCCCCCCCCCCCCCCCCCCCCCCCCCCCCCCCCCCCCCCCCCCCCCCCCCCCCCCCCCCCCCCCCCCCCCCCAACATAACCATCTTTGATTAACGAGCTAGTCAAGTAGAGGCATACTAGTGACATTCATGGTGATGCATAGCAATGAGAGGGGAGAGTGTTGTCTACGTACCCTCGTAGACCGAAGCGGAAGCGTTGACGCAACGTAGAGCAAGTAGTCGTACGTCTTCTTAGTCCAACCGATGCAAGCACCGTTACTCCGGCACCTCCGAGTTCTTAGCACACGTTCAGCTCGATGACGCTCCCCGGGATCCGATCCAGCAAAGCTTCAGGGAGGAGTTTCGTCAGCACGACGGCGTGGTGACGATCTTGATGTTCAACTGTCGCAGGGCTTCGCCTAAGCACCGCTACAATATGATCGAGGTGTAATATCGTGGAGGGGGGCACCACACACGGCTAAGGAACGATCACGAAGATCAACTTGTGTGTTCTAGGGTGCCCCCCTGCCCCCGTATATAAAGGAGCAAGGGGGAGGCAGGCCGACCCTTGGTGCTCCAAGGAGAGGGGGGGAGTCCTCCTCCTAGTGGGAGTAGGACTCCCCTTTCCTAGTCCAACTAGGAATAGGGAGGGGGAAGGAAAGAGAGGGAGAGGGAGAGGGAAAGGGGGCCGCGCCCCCCCCCCTCCTAGTCCTATTCGGACTCCCCATGAGGGGGGGTGCGCCACCTCCTAGGCTTCTGCCCTCTCTCTCCCCTCAGGCCCAATAAGGCCCATTACTTCCCCGGGGGGTTCCGGTAACCCCTCCCGCACTCCGGTTTTATCCGAAATCACCCGGAACCATTCCGGTGTCCGAATATAGTCGTCCAATATATCGATCTTTATGTCTCGACCATTTCGAGACTCCTCGTCATGTCCATAATCACATCCGGGACTCCAAACAACCTTCGGTACATCAAAATACATAAACTCATAATAACTGTCATCGTAACGTTAAGCCTACGGACCCTACGGTTCGCGAACAATGTAGACATGAGCGAGATACGTCTCTGGTCAATAACCAATAGCGGGACCTGGATGCCCATACCGGCTCCTACATATTCTATGAAGATCTTTATCGGTTAGACCGCATAACAACATACGTTGTTCCCTTTGTCATCGGTATGTTACTTGCCCGAGATTCGATCGTCGGTATCCAATACCTAGTTCAATCTCGTTATCGGCAAGTCTCTTTACTCGTTCTGTAATACATCATCTCACAACTAACACATTAGTTGTAATGCTTGCAAGGCTTATGTGATGTGCATTACCGAGAGGGCCCAGAGATACCTCTCTGACACTCGGAGTGACAAATCCTAATCTCGAAATACGCCAACCCAACAAGTACCTTTGGAGACACCTGTAGAGCACCTTTATGATCACCCAGTTACGTTGTGACGTTTGGTAGCACACAAAGTGTTCCTCCGGTAAACGGGAGTTGCATAATCTCATAGTCATAGGAACATGTATAAGTCATGAAGAAAGCAATAGCAACATACTAGACGATCGGGTGCTAAGCTAATGGAATGGGTCATGTCAATCAGATCATTCTACTAATGATGTGACCTTGTTAATCAAATAACAACTCTTTGTTCATGGTTAGGAACCCCCCCCCCCCCCCCCCCCCCCCCCCCCCCCCCCCCCCCCCCCCCCCCCCCCCCCCCCCCCCCCCCCCCCCCCCCCCCCCCCCCCCCCCCCCCCCCCCCCCCCCCCCCCCCCCCCCCCCCCCCCCCCCCCCCCCCCCCCCCCCCCCCCCCCCCCCCCCCCCCCCCCCCCCCCCCCCCCCCCCCCCCCCCCCCCCCCCCCCCCCCCCCCCCCCCCCCCCCCCCCCCCCCCCCCCCCCCCCCCCCCCCCTTCTAACACCCATGGAGTCTTGGTGCTGATCATGTTTTGCTCGTGAGAGAGGCCTAGTCAACGGGTCTGCAACATTCAGATCCGTATGTATTTTGCAATTTTCTATGTCTCCCACCTGGACTTGATCACGGATGGAATTGAAGCGTCTGTTGATGTGCTTGGTCCTCTTGTGAAATCTGGATTCCTTTGCCAAGGCAATTGCACCAGTATTGTCACAAAATATTTTCATTGGACCCGATGCACTAGGTATGACACCTAGATCGGATATGAACTCCTTCATCCAGACTCCTTCATTTGCTACTTCCGAAGCAGCTATGTACTCCGCTTCACACGTAGATCCCACCACAACGCTTTGTTTAGAACTGCACCAACTGACAGCTCCACCGTTCAATATAAACACGTATCCGGTTTGCGATTTAGAATCGTTCGGATCAGTGTCAAAGCTTGCATCGACGTAACCATTTACGACGAGCTCTTTGTCACCTCCATAAAAGAGAAACATATCCTTAGTCCTTTTCAGGTATTTCAATATGTTCTTGACCGCTGTCGAGTGATCCACTCCAGGATTACTTTTTTACCTCCCTGCTAAACTAATAGCAAGGCACACATCAGGTCTGGTACACAGCATTGCATACATGATAGAGCCTATGGCTGAAGCATAGGGAACACTTTTCATTTTCTCTCTATCTTCTGCAGTGGTCGGGCATTGAGTCTGACTCAACTTCATACCTTGTAACACAGGCAAGAACCCTTTCTTTGCTTGATCCATTTTGAACCTTTTCAAAACTTTATCAAGGTATGTGCTTTGTGAAAGTCCAATTAAGCGTCTTGATCTATCTCTATAGATCTTGATGCCCAATATATAAGCAGCTTCACTGAGGTCTTTCATTGAAAAACTCTTATTTAAGTATCCTTTTATGCTATCCAGAAATTCTATATCATTTCCAATTAACAGTATGTCATCCACATATAGTATTAGAAATGCTACATAGCTCCCACTCACTTTCTTGTAAATACAGGCTTCTCCAAAAGTCTGTATAAAACCATATGCTTTGATCACACTATCAAAACGTTTATTCCAACTCCGAGAGGCTTGCACCAGTCCATAAATGGATCGCTAGAGCTTGCATACTTTGTTAGTACCTTTTGGATCGACAAAACCTTCTGGTTGCAGCATATACAACTCTTCTTCTAGAAATCCATTCAGGAATGCAGTTTTGACATCCATTTGCCAAATTTCATAATCATAAAATGCGGCAATTGCTAACATGATTTGGACAGACTTAAGCATCGCTACGGGTGAGAAAGTCTCATCGTAGTCAACCCCTTGAACTTGTCGAAAACCTTTCGCAACAAGTCGAGCTTTGTAGACAGTAACATTTCCGTCAGCGTCAGTCTTCTTCTTGAAGATCCATTTATTCTCTATGGCTTGCCGATCATTGGGCAAGTCAACCAAAGTCCACACTTTGTTCTCATACATGGATCCCATCTCAGATTTCATGGCCTCAAGCCATTTTGCAGAATCTGGGCTCACCATCACTTCTTCATAGTTTGTAGGTTCGCCATGGTCAAGTAACATGACCTCCAAAATAGGATTATCGTATCACTCTGGTGCGGATCTTACTCTGGTTGACCTATGAGGTTCGGTAGTAGCTTGATCTGAAGTTTCTTGATCAATATCATTAGCCTCCTCACTAATTGGTGTAGGTGTCACAGAAACCGGTTTCTATGATGAACTGCTTTCCAATAAGGGAGCAGGTACAGTTACCTCATCAAGTTCTACTTTCCTCCCCCCCCCCCCCCCCCCCCCCCCCCCCCCCCCCCCCCCCCCCCCCCCCCCCCCCCCCCCCCCCCCCCCCCCCCCCCCCCCCCCCCCCCCCCCCCCCCCCCCCCCCCCCCCCCCCCCCCCCCCCCCCCCCCCCCCCCCCCCCCCCCCCCCCCCCCCCCCCCCCCCCCCCCCCCCCCCCCCCCCCCCCCCCCCCCCCCCCCCCCCCCCCCCCCCCCCCCCCCCCCCCCCCCCCCCCCCCCCCCCCCCCCCCCCCCCCCCCCCCCCCCCCCCCCCCCCCCCCCCCCCCCCCCCCCCCCCCCCCCCCCCCCCCCCCCCCCCCCCCCCCCCCCCCCCCCCCCCCCCCCCCCCCCCCCCCCCCCCCCCCCCCCCCCCCCCCCCCCCCCCCCCCCCCCCCCCCCCCCCCCCCCCCCCCCCCCCCCCCCCCCCCCCCCCCCCCCCCCCCCCCCCCCCCCCCCCCCCCCCCCCCCCCCCCCCCCCCCCCCCCCCCCCCCCCCCCCCCCCCCCCCCCCCCCCCCCCCCCCCCCCCCCCCCCCCCCCCCCCCCCCCCCCCCCCCCCCCCCCCCCCCCCCCCCCCCCCCCCCCCCCCCCCCCCCCCCCCCCCCCCCCCCCCCCCCCCCCCCCCCCCCCCCCCCCCCCCCCCCCCCCCCCCCCCCCCCCCCCCCCCCCCCCCCCCCCCCCCCCCCCCCCCCCCCCCCCCCCCCCCCCCCCCCCCCCCCCCCCCCCCCCCCCCCCCCCCCCCCCCCCCCCCCCCCCCCCCCCCCCCCCCCCCCCCCCCCCCCCCCCCCCCCCCCCCCCCCCCCCCCCCCCCCCCCCCCCCCCCCCCCCCCCCCCCCCCCCCCCCCCCCCCCCCCCCCCCCCCCCCCCCCCCCCCCCCCCCCCCCCCCCCCCCCCCCCCCCCCCCCCCCCCCCCCCCCCCCCCCCCCCCCCCCCCCCCCCCCCCCCCCCCCCCCCCCCCCCCCCCCCCCCCCCCCCCCCCCCCCCCCCCCCCCCCCCCCCCCCCCCCCCCCCCCCCCCCCCCCCCCCCCCCCCCCCCCCCCCCCCCCCCCCCCCCCCCCCCCCCCCCCCCCCCCCCCCCCCCCCCCCCCCCCCCCCCCCCCCCCCCCCCCCCCCCCCCCCCCCCCCCCCCCCCCCCCCCCCCCCCCCCCCCCCCCCCCCCCCCCCCCCCCCCCCCCCCCCCCCCCCCCCCCCCCCCCCCCCCCCCCCCCCCCCCCCCCCCCCCCCCCCCCCCCCCCCCCCCCCCCCCCCCCCCCCCCCCCCCCCCCCCCCCCCCCCCCCCCCCCCCCCCCCCCCCCCCCCCCCCCCCCCCCCCCCCCCCCCCCCCCCCCCCCCCCCCCCCCCCCCCCCCCCCCCCCCCCCCCCCCCCCCCCCCCCCCCCCCCCCCCCCCCCCCCCCCCCCCCCCCCCCCCCCCCCCCCCCCCCCCCCCCCCCCCCCCCCCCCCCCCCCCCCCCCCCCCCCCCCCCCCCCCCCCCCCCCCCCCCCCCCCCCCCCCCCCCCCCCCCCCCCCCCCCCCCCCCCCCCCCCCCCCCCCCCCCCCCCCCCCCCCCCCCCCCCCCCCCCCCCCCCCCCCCCCCCCCCCCCCCCCCCCCCCCCCCCCCCCCCCCCCCCCCCCCCCCCCCCCCCCCCCCCCCCCCCCCCCCCCCCCCCCCCCCCCCCCCCCCCCCCCCCCCCCCCCCCCCCCCCCCCCCCCCCCCCCCCCCCCCCCCCCCCCCCCCCCCCCCCCCCCCCCCCCCCCCCCCCCCCCCCCCCCCCCCCCCCCCCCCCCCCCCCCCCCCCCCCCCCCCCCCCCCCCCCCCCCCCCCCCCCCCCCCCCCCCCCCCCCCCCCCCCCCCCCCCCCCCCCCCCCCCCCCCCCCCCCCCCCCCCCCCCCCCCCCCCCCCCCCCCCCCCCCCCCCCCCCCCCCCCCCCCCCCCCCCCCCCCCCCCCCCCCCCCCCCCCCCCCCCCCCCCCCCCCCCCCCCCCCCCCCCCCCCCCCCCCCCCCCCCCCCCCCCCCCCCCCCCCCCCCCCCCCCCCCCCCCCCCCCCCCCCCCCCCCCCCCCCCCCCCCCCCCCCCCCCCCCCCCCCCCCCCCCCCCCCCCCCCCCCCCCCCCCCCCCCCCCCCCCCCCCCCCCCCCCCCCCCCCCCCCCCCCCCCCCCCCCCCCCCCCCCCCCCCCCCCCCCCCCCCCCCCCCCCCCCCCCCCCCCCCCCCCCCCCCCCCCCCCCCCCCCCCCCCCCCCCCCCCCCCCCCCCCCCCCCCCCCCCCCCCCCCCCCCCCCCCCCCCCCCCCCCCCCCCCCCCCCCCCCCCCCCCCCCCCCCCCCCCCCCCCCCCCCCCCCCCCCCCCCCCCCCCCCCCCCCCCCCCCCCCCCCCCCCCCCCCCCCCCCCCCCCCCCCCCCCCCCCCCCCCCCCCCCCCCCCCCCCCCCCCCCCCCCCCCCCCCCCCCCCCCCCCCCCCCCCCCCCCCCCCCCCCCCCCCCCCCCCCCCCCCCCCCCCCCCCCCCCCCCCCCCCCCCCCCCCCCCCCCCCCCCCCCCCCCCCCCCCCCCCCCCCCCCCCCCCCCCCCCCCCCCCCCCCCCCCCCCCCCCCCCCCCCCCCCCCCCCCCCCCCCCCCCCCCCCCCCCCCCCCCCCCCCCCCCCCCCCCCCCCCCCCCCCCCCCCCCCCCCCCCCCCCCCCCCCCCCCCCCCCCCCCCCCCCCCCCCCCCCCCCCCCCCCCCCCCCCCCCCCCCCCCCCCCCCCCCCCCCCCCCCCCCCCCCCCCCCCCCCCCCCCCCCCCCCCCCCCCCCCCCCCCCCCCCCCCCCCCCCCCCCCCCCCCCCCCCCCCCCCCCCCCCCCCCCCCCCCCCCCCCCCCCCCCCCCCCCCCCCCCCCCCCCCCCCCCCCCCCCCCCCCCCCCCCCCCCCCCCCCCCCCCCCCCCCCCCCCCCCCCCCCCCCCCCCCCCCCCCCCCCCCCCCCCCCCCCCCCCCCCCCCCCCCCCCCCCCCCCCCCCCCCCCCCCCCCCCCCCCCCCCCCCCCCCCCCCCCCCCCCCCCCCCCCCCCCCCCCCCCCCCCCCCCCCCCCCCCCCCCCCCCCCCCCCCCCCCCCCCCCCCCCCCCCCCCCCCCCCCCCCCCCCCCCCCCCCCCCCCCCCCCCCCCCCCCCCCCCCCCCCCCCCCCCCCCCCCCCCCCCCCCCCCCCCCCCCCCCCCCCCCCCCCCCCCCCCCCCCCCCCCCCCCCCCCCCCCCCCCCCCCCCCCCCCCCCCCCCCCCCCCCCCCCCCCCCCCCCCCCCCCCCCCCCCCCCCCCCCCCCCCCCCCCCCCCCCCCCCCCCCCCCCCCCCCCCCCCCCCCCCCCCCCCCCCCCCCCCCCCCCCCCCCCCCCCCCCCCCCCCCCCCCCCCCCCCCCCCCCCCCCCCCCCCCCCCCCCCCCCCCCCCCCCCCCCCCCCCCCCCCCCCCCCCCCCCCCCCCCCCCCCCCCCCCCCCCCCCCCCCCCCCCCCCCCCCCCCCCCCCCCCCCCCCCCCCCCCCCCCCCCCCCCCCCCCCCCCCCCCCCCCCCCCCCCCCCCCCCCCCCCCCCCCCCCCCCCCCCCCCCCCCCCCCCCCCCCCCCCCCCCCCCCCCCCCCCCCCCCCCCCCCCCCCCCCCCCCCCCCCCCCCCCCCCCCCCCCCCCCCCCCCCCCCCCTGGCATTAGAGCCTGGTTTTATGCGTTGATGTTATATGCACGAGTAGAACACAAGTGAGTTGTGGACGATACAAGTCATACTGCTTACTAGCATGTCATACTTTGGTTCGGCGGTATTGTTGGATGAAGCGGCCCAGACCGACATTACGCGTACGCTTACGCGAGACTGGTTCTACCGACGTGCTTTGCACACAGGTGGCTGGCGGGTGTCAGTTTCTCCAACTTTAGTTGAACCGAGTGTGGCTACGCCCGGTCCTTGCGAAGGTTCAAACAGCACCAACCTGACAAACTATCATTGTGGTTTTGATGCGTAGGTAAGAACGGTTCTTGCTCAGCCCATAGCAGCCACGTAAAACTTGCAACAACAAAGTAGAGGACGTCTAACTTGTTTTTGCAGGGCATGTTGTGATGTGATATGGTCAAGGCATGGTGCTATATTTTATTGTATGAGATGATCATGTTTTGTAACCGAGTTATCGGCAACTAGCAGGAGCCATATGGTTGTGATCTTGCGTGTGCGTAGGAATTTTTTTGAAATTACTACGTTCCCCAACAGTCCCCCCCCCCCCCCCCCCCCCCCCCCCCCCCCCCCCCCCCCCCCCCCCCCCCCCCCCCCCCCCCCCCCCCCCCCCCCCCCCCCCCCCCCCCCCCCCCCCCCCCCCCCCCCCCCCCCCCCCCCCCCCCCCCCCCCCCCCCCCCCCCCCCCCCCCCCCCCCCCCCCCCCCCCCCCCCCCCCCCCCCCCCCCCCCCCCCCCCCCCCCCCCCCCCCCCCCCCCCCCCCCCCCCCCCCCCCCCCCCCCCCCCCCCCCCCCCCCCCCCCCCCCCCCCCCCCCCCCCCCCCCCCCCCCCCCCCCCCCCCCCCCCCCCCCCCCCCCCCCCCCCCCCCCCCCCCCCCCCCCCCCCCCCCCCCCCCCCCCCCCCCCCCCCCCCCCCCCCCCCCCCCCCCCCCCCCCCCCCCCCCCCCCCCCCCCCCCCCCCCCCCCCCCCCCCCCCCCCCCCCCCCCCCCCCCCCCCCCCCCCCCCCCCCCCCCCCCCCCCCCCCCCCCCCCCCCCCCCCCCCCCCCCCCCCCCCCCCCCCCCCCCCCCCCCCCCCCCCCCCCCCCCCCCCCCCCCCCCCCCCCCCCCCCCCCCCCCCCCCCCCCCCCCCCCCCCCCCCCCCCCCCCCCCCCCCCCCCCATATGATTAATTGAACTTAAATTTATCATGAACTTAGTACCTGATAGTATCTTACTTGTCTATGTTGTTGTAGATAGATGGCCCGTGCTGTTGCTCCATTGAATTTTAATGCGTTCCTTGAGAAAGCAAAGTTGAAAGATGATGGTAGCAATTACACGGACTGGGTCCGTAACTTGAGGATTATCCTCATTGCTGCACAGAAGAATTACATCTTGGAAGCACCGCTGGGTGCCAGGCCTGCTGCAGGAGCAACACCAGATGTTATGAATGTCTGGCAGAGCAAAACTGATGACTACTCGATAGTTCAGTGTGCCATGCTTTACGGCTTAGAACCGGGTCTTCAACGACGTTTTGAAAATCATGGAGCATATGAGATGTTCCAGGAGTTGAAGTTAATATTTCAAGCAAATGCTCGGATTGAGAGATATGAAGTCTCCAATAAGTTCTACAGCTGTAAGATGGAGGAGAATAGTTCTGTCAGTGAGCATATACTCAGAATGTCTGGGTATAACAATCACTTGATTCAACTGGGAGTTAATCTTCCGGATGATAGCGTCATTGACAGAATTCTTCAATCACTGCCACCAAGCTACAAGAGCTTCGTGATGAACTATAACATGCAAGGGATGGATAAGACGATTCCCGAGCTCTTCGCAATGCTAAAGGCTGAGGTGGTAGAAATCAAGAAGGAGCATCAAATGTTGATGGTCAATAAGACCACCAGTTTCAAGAAAAAGGGCAAAGGGAAGAAGAAGGGGAACTTCAAGAAGAACAGCAAACAAGTTGCTGCTCAGGAGAAGAAACCCACCCCCCCCCCCCCCCCCCCCCCCCCCCCCCCCCCCCCCCCCCCCCCCCCCCCCCCCCCCCCCCCCCCCCCCCCCGGAGGTTATGTTACTGGACCATGACGAACCTACGAACTATGAAGAAGTGATGGTGAGCCCAGATTCCCGGATAAGAAGGATGGCAAGGTGAACAAAGGTATATGTGATATACATGTTATTGTTGTGTACCTTACTAATGCTCGCAGTAGCACCTGGGTATTTGATACTGGTTCTGTTGCTAATATTTGCAACTCGAAACAGGGACTACGGATTAATCGAAGATTGGCTAAGGACGAGGTGACGATGCGCGTGGGAAATGGTTCCAAAGTTGATGTGATCGCGGTCGGCACGCTACCTCTACATCTACCTTCGGGATTAGTTTTCCCCCCCCCCCCCCCCCCCCCCCCCCCCCCCCCCCCCCCCCCCCCCCCCCCCCCCCCCCCCCCCCCCCCCCCCCCCCCCCCCCCCCCCCCCCCCCCCCCCCCCCCCCCCCCCCCCCCCCCCCCCCCCCCCCCCCCCCCCCCCCCCCCCCCCCCCCCCCCCCCCCCCCCCCCCCCCCCCCCCCCCCCCCCCCCCCCCCCCCCCCCCCCCCCCCCCCCCCCCCCCCCCCCCCCCCCCCCCCCCCCCCCCCCCCCCCCCCCCCCCCCCCCCCCCCCCCCCCCCCCCCCCCCCCCCCCCCCCCCCCCCCCCCCCCCCCCCCCCCCCCCCCCCCCACTTGATTATGAATCACTTGGTACTTGCGAACCGTGCCTCATGGGCAAGATGATTAAAACGCCGTTCTCTGGAACTATGGAGCGAGCAACAGATTTGTGGGAAATCATACATACAGATGTATGTGGTCCGATGAATGTTGAGGCTCGCGGCGGGTATCGTTTTTTCTCAACTTCACAGATGATTTAAGCAGATATGGGTATATCTACTTAATGAAACATAAGTCTGAAACATTTGAAAAGTTCAAAGAATTTCAGAGCGAAGTTGAAAATCATCGTAACAAGAAAATAAAGTTTCTACGATCTGATCGTGGAGGAGAATATTTGAGTTACGAGTTTGGTCTTCATTTGAAACAATGCGGAATAGTTTCGCAACTCACGCCACCCGGAACACCACAGCGTAATGGTGTGTCCGAATGTCGTAATCGTACTTTACTAGATATGGTGCGATCTATGATGTCTCTTACTAATTTACCGCTATCGTTTTGGGGTTATGCTCTAGAGACAGCTGCATTCACGTTAAAAAGGGCACCATCTAAATCCGTTGAGACGATGCCTTATGAACTATGGTTTGGCAAGAAACCAAAGTTGTCGTTTCTTAAAGTTTGGGGCTGCGATGCTTATGTGAAAAAGCTTCAACCTGATAAGCTCGAACCCAAATCGGAGAAATGTGTCTTCATAGGATACCCAAAAGAGACTGTTGGGTACACCTTCTATCACAGATCCGAAGGCAAGACTTTTGTTGCTAAATTTGGATCCTTTCTAGAGAAGGAGTTTCTCTCGAAAGAAGTGAGTGGGAGGAAAGTAGAACTTGATGAGGTAACTGTACCTGCTCCCTTATTGGAAAATAGTTCATCACATAAACTAGTTTCTGTGACGTCTACACCAATTAGTGAGGAAGTTAATGATGATGATCATGAAACTTCAGATCAAGTTGTTACTGAACCTCGTAGGTCAACCAGAGTAAGATCCGCACCAGAGTGGTACGGTAATCTTGTTCTGGAGGTTATGTTACTGGACCATGACGAACCTACGAACTATGAAGAAGTGATGGTGAGCCCAGATTCCGCAAAATGGCTTGAGGCCATGAAATCCGAGATGGCCCCCCCCCCCCCCCCCCCCCCCCCCCCCCCCCCCCCCCCCCCCCCCCCCCCCCCCCCCCCCCCCCCCCCCCCCCCCCCCCCCCCCCCCCCCCCCCCCCCCCCCCCCCCCCCCCCCCCCCCCCCCCCCCCCCCCCCCCCCCCCCCCCCCCCCCCCCCCCCCCCCCCCCCCCCCCCCCCCCCCCCCCCCCCCCCCCCCCCCCCCCCCCCCCCCCCCCCCCCCCCCCCCCCCCCCCCCCCCCCCCCCCCCCCCCCCCCCCCCCCCCCCCCCCCCCCCCCCCCCCCCCCCCCCCCCCCCCCCCCCCCCCCCCCCCCCCCCCCCCCCCCCCCCCCCCCCCCCCCCCCCCCCCCCCCCCCCCCCCCCCCCCCCCCCCCCCCCCCCCCCCCCCCCCCCCCCCCCCCCCCCCCCCCCCCCCCCCCCCCCCCCCCCCCCCCCCCCCCCCCCCCCCCCCCCCCCCCCCCCCCCCCCCCCCCCCCCCCCCCCCCCCCCCCCCCCCCCCCCCCCCCCCCCCCCCCCCCCCCCCCCCCCCCCCCCCCCCCCCCCCCCCCCCCCCCCCCCCCCCCCCCCCCCCCCCCCCCCCCCCCCCCCCCCCCCCCCCCCCCCCCCCCCCCCCCCCCCCCCCCCCCCCCCCCCCCCCCCCCCCCCCCCCCCCCCCCCCCCCCCCCCCCCCCCCCCCCCCCCCCCCCCCCCCCCCCCCCCCCCCCCCCCCCCCCCCCCCCCCCCCCCCCCCCCCCCCCCCCCCCCCCCCCCCCCCCCCCCCCCCCCCCCCCCCCCCCCCCCCCCCCCCCCCCCCCCCCCCCCCCCCCCCCCCCCCCCCCCCCCCCCCCCCCCCCCCCCCCCCCCCCCCCCCCCCCCCCCCCCCCCCCCCCCCCCCCCCCCCCCCCCCCCCCCCCCCCCCCCCCCCCCCCCCCCCCCCCCCCCCCCCCCCCCCCCCCCCCCCCCCCCCCCCCCCCCCCCCCCCCCCCCCCCCCCCCCCCCCCCCCCCCCCCCCCCCCCCCCCCCCCCCCCCCCCCCCCCCCCCCCCCCCCCCCCCCCCCCCCCCCCCCCCCCCCCCCCCCCCCCCCCCCCCCCCCCCCCCCCCCCCCCCCCCCCCCCCCCCCCCCCCCCCCCCCCCCCCCCCCCCCCCCCCCCCCCCCCCCCCCCCCCCCCCCCCCCCCCCCCCCCCCCCCCCCCCCCCCCCCCCCCCCCCCCCCCCCCCCCCCCCCCCCCCCCCCCCCCCCCCCCCCCCCCCCCCCCCCCCCCCCCCCCCCCCCCCCCCCCCCCCCCCCCCCCCCCCCCCCCCCCCCCCCCCCCCCCCCCCCCCCCCCCCCCCCCCCCCCCCCCCCCCCCCCCCCCCCCCCCCCCCCCCCCCCCCCCCCCCCCCCCCCCCCCCCCCCCCCCCCCCCCCCCCCCCCCCCCCCCCCCCCCCCCCCCCCCCCCCCCCCCCCCCCCCCCCCCCCCCTTCACCAATAATGTAAGTTTGTCCTTCTCAAGCCTTCGAACTTTGTTGTGTATATTTGGTTAGGCATGACTGCAATAGCTGTTTATTTTTGGTGTTTGCATCAAATTGCATGTTTAAAGTTTATTATGTACTCCAGTTTGAAGGAAATATGCCCTAGAGGCAATAATAAAGTTATTATTTATTTCCTTATATCATGATAAATGTTTATTATTCATGCTAGAATTGTATTAACCGGAAACATAATACTTGTGTGAATACATAGACAAACAGAGTGTCACTAGTATGCCTCTACTTGACTAGCTCGTTGATCGAAGATGGTTATGTTTCCTAGCCATTGACATGAGTTGTCATTTGATTAATTGGATCACATCATTAGGAGAATGATGTGATTGACTTGACCCATTCCGTTAGCTTAGCACTCGATCGTTTAGTATTCTGCTATTGCTTTCTTCATGACTTATACATGTTCCTATGACTATGAGATTATGAAACTCCCGTTTACCGAAGGAACACTTTGTGTGCTGCCAAACGTCACAACGTAACTGGGTGATTATAAAGGTGCTCTACAGGTGTCTCCGAAGGTACTTGTTGGGTTGGCGTATTTCGAGATTAGGATTTGTCACTCCGATTGTCGGAGAGGTATCTCTGGGCTCACTCGGTAATGCACATCACTATAAGCCTTGCAAGCATTGCAACTAATGAGTTCCCCCCCCCCCCCCCCCCCCCCCCCCCCCCCCCCCCCCCCCCCCCCCCCCCCCCCCCCCCCCCCCCCCCCCCCCCCCCCCCCCCCCCCCCCCCCCCCCCCCCCCCCCCCCCCCCCCCCCCCCCCCCCCCCCCCCCCCCCCCCCCCCC
Organism: Thinopyrum obtusiflorum; assembly: GCA_036873465.1. Classification (NCBI taxonomy): domain Eukaryota; kingdom Viridiplantae; phylum Streptophyta; class Magnoliopsida; order Poales; family Poaceae; genus Thinopyrum; species Thinopyrum obtusiflorum. The sequence continues at coordinate 2,623 of JAAAWM010009216.1, read as the reverse complement.
CCCCCCCCCCCCCCCCCCCCCCCCCCCCCCCCCCCCCCCCCCCCCCCCCCCCCCCCCCCCCCCCCCCCCCCCCCCCCCCCCCCCCCCCCCCCCCCCCCCCCCCCCCCCCCCCCCCCCCCCCCCCCCCCCCCCCCCCCCCCCCCCCCCCCCCCCCCCCCCCCCCCCCCCCCCCCCCCCCCCCCCCCCCCCCCCCCCCCCCCCCCCCCCCCCCCCCCCCCCCCCCCCCCCCCCCCCCCCCCCCCCCCCCCCCCCCCCCCCCCCCCCCCCCCCCCCCCCCCCCCCCCCCCCCCCCCCCCCCCCCCCCCCCCCCCCCCCCCCCCCCCCCCCCCCCCCCCCCCCCCCCCCCCCCCCCCCCCCCCCCCCCCCCCCCCCCCCCCCCCCCCCCCCCCCCCCCCCCCCCCCCCCCCCCCCCCCCCCCCCCCCCCCCCCCCCCCCCCCCCCCCCCCCCCCCCCCCCCCCCCCCCCCCCCCCCCCCCCCCCCCCCCCCCCCCCCCCCCCCCCCCCCCCCCCCCCCCCCCCCCCCCCCCCCCCCCCCCCCCCCCCCCCCCCCCCCCCCCCCCCCCCCCCCCCCCCCCCCCCCCCCCCCCCCCCCCCCCCCCCCCCCCCCCCCCCCCCCCCCCCCCCCCCCCCCCCCCCCCCCCCCCCCCCCCCCCCCCCCCCCCCCCCCCCCCCCCCCCCCCCCCCCCCCCCCCCCCCCCCCCCCCCCCCCCCCCCCCCCCCCCCCCCCCCCCCCCCATGTGATATGTGGTCTAGTTGTTGTGAAAATTTACAAATATGAATTTCGACTTTATTTGCGAAATCTCTCGAGAATTTGTAAAATGGGCATAACTTTTGCGTACGAACTCGGATGAAAAAGTTTTTTATATGAAAAATCATCTACTCGAAAAGTTACATCCGAATTTAATAGGGGGAACCCCGTTAAATATTTTCAAAATCCTCAAAAACGTAACAGAAAAAAAGATACAGGGCTTTTAAGATCTGGAGAGAGGCAAGAAATTTCAAAAAAAATCAAACTTACTAATGGCGCACCTACCCATGGTGCGCCATTACTATCTTCCCGCCTTCAAAATTCAAAATAAGTCAACAAAATAAAAAAAATTACTAATGGCGCACCTGCCCATGGTGCGCCATTAGTATCTTCCCGCCTTCAAAATTCAAAATAAATCAAAAAGATAAAAAAAAGTTAGTAATGGCGCACCTGCCCGCGGTGCGCCATTACTATGCCGTATATATGGCTGGGCGTGGCCCTCTCCTCCCCCCCCCCCCCCCCCCCCCCCCCCCCCCCCCCCCCCCCCCCCCCCCCCCCCCCCCCCCCCCCCCCCCCCCCCCCCCCCCCCCCCCCCCCCCCCCCCCCCCCCCCCCCCCCCCCCCCCCCCCCCCCCCCCCCCCCCCCCCCCCCCCCCCCCCCCCCCCCCCCCCCCCCCCCCCCCCCCCCCCCCCCCCCCCCCCCCCCCCCCCCCCCCCCCCCCCCCCCCCCCCCCCCCCCCCCCCCCCCCCCCCCCCCCCCCCCCCCCCCCCCCCCCCCCCCCCCCCCCCCCCCCCCCCCCCCCCCCCCCCCCCCCCCCCCCCCCCCCCCCCCCCCCCCCCCCCCCCCCCCCCCCCCCCCCCCCCCCCCCCGGGGCAGGGGGCACCTCTAGACACACAAGTTGATCAGTTGATCTCTCCCAGCCGTGTGCGGTGCCCCCCTCCACCATATTCCACCTCCGTCATATCGTAGCGGTGCTTAGGCGAAGCCCTGCGTCGGTAGCAACATCATCACCGTCACCACGCCGTCATGCTGACGGAACTCTCCCGTGAAGCTCTGCTGGATCGGAGTTCGTGGGACGTCATCGAGCTGAACGTGTGCTGAACTCGGAGGTGCCGTGCGTTCGGTACTTGGATCGGTCAGATCGTGAAGACATACGACTACATCAACCGCGTTGTGCTAATGCTTCCGCTTTCGGTCTACGAGGGTACGTGGACAACACTCTCCCCTCTTGTTGCTATGCATCACCATGATCTTGCAAGTGCCTAGGAAATTATTGAAATTACTATGTTCCCCAACAAAGACATCCTTCAACCTCATTACAATCTTCTTACCCCTACTGAAATTGAAGCTTTCAGGATGATTGAAATATAATATGAGTTTATGTGATTTTATGTACTGAAGGTAGTTCGGAGTCCCGGATGAGATCGGGGACATGAAGAGGAGTCTCGAAATGGTCGAGACGTAAAGATCGATATATTGGACGACTATATTCGGACATCGGAAAGGTTCTGAGTGATTCGGGTATTTTCGGGGGTACCGGGGAGTTACGGGAATACGAGGAAGAAGTAATGGGCCTCTTGGGCCAAGTGGTGGAAGAGAGGAGGTAGGGCGCACGGCCCCCCTACCCCAAACCGAATTGGACTAGGGGGCCGACCCCCCTTTCCTCTTTTTCCTCCTTCTCCTTCCTTCTCCTTCTCCTCCTTCCTTTCCTCCTCCAAGTAGGAGTAGGAAAGGGGAGTCCTACTCCTACTAGGAGGAGGACTCCTCCTCCTGGCGCACCCATAGAGGGCCAGCCGGCCTCCCCCCTTGCTCCTTTATATACAGGGGCAGGGGGCACCTCTAGACACACAAGTTGATCAGTTGATCTCTCCCAGC
>JAAAWM010009215.1:0-20706 GCA_036873465.1 Thinopyrum obtusiflorum | reverse complement strand
TTCTAGCCTCACTGTTGTCAGGCGTGTTGTCCAGGGTGTACTGAAGTACAAGAAGTTCAAAGCTACTCCTTAGTTTGTGAGGAATACTGTTCTTGTCAAGATTACGCAGGGAGATGATGTGGCATGCCTCCACAAACAAGTCTATCAGTGGCAAGGCCACACGGTTGTCTTCATGAAGGTTCACAGGATTGAGCTGGTGCGGGACGTCCTCGATGATGTTCATGGCAAGGTCCGTCTTGTGTCTAGCCCAAATTAGATCAAGGCATGAAATAGTTGCCCTAGCTAGTGTTCAATAGTAGTTTGGATTGTGTCTAATTATCCGAACCTTGCTTGTTATCGACCCCTCTGGGGCTAGTACTCTGTTTGAATCCGTCTATGGGAACTGCTGCTACTTTTGTGTGCCCGTGAATCATGTGAGAACCATCGTAATTGTTGCCGAAACAGATGCGTCCTCACTAGTTTTTTCATGAATATGGCATGGTACGACATAAGTTGTCACGGTTTATCATACGACCAGTGTGTGTTTTGATGAAATAGAGCACTCGTTCGGGAACCTTGCACCAACGTATGCATAAGTACTTGTAAACACTATTGGTGCTACCCCACTTGTAAGAAGTTGTGCAAAACACGGCACATTGGCTCAGCTCGCTTCAACACTAGGCTGTCGACCAGCTAACAATCAACAATCTGATGTCTGACATATAAGCAACTATGTATCTTGTTACAGTGGTTCATGCTGTTAATTGAGGTCACAATGTAATAAATTCCAAAACATTCACACGCTAGTCCAGCGCTCATGTGGAACACTCACATTAAACTCGTCTTCATAAAAAACTTGAAAAGCATAAGTTAAGCAATTTTATACATCTCAATGATTCATAGAACATAACAAACATATACTAGTTCACAGCAAAAGACAAAGTTGTGAGAAGGTTTACAAATCAGGAAAAAACAAGCAAGGCTTCTCTCTGAGCAAAGGGCCTCCCGGCAGACTTAAATTTCCTGGAGTTCACTCTGGTTTTTTCTTGTTTCCACCATTCATGGTTAGGTTCTCTCGTTCTAGAATAACCAATTATAATTGTGGTATCAGCTAGAATGCTGAACTGAACCATGCAGTGTACCGACCAGCTGAAATGCTTGTGCATTCCACTAAATTTAAGCACTGCTATTTGCAGAAATAAGCAGAACACAATGCCTCTTGTCCGCGCACCTGTCCAAAAAACCGCCGTGCAGCCATGCCAGCTAGTCCTTGGTCCATGGATGAACTGGTAGAAAGTGCATTCTGGACTAGGATGCAGTTGTTTTCGCTCGTCCCTGCACTACAATTAGGAAGTAAAACGTAGGAATCAACTTCTTTTAGATTACGTTGGTCATTCTACCTTAGTTACTACCAATGTAGGGATACCTTGAAGACGGGAGGTTAGACGATGGCAGCGAGGGATTGCCATCTCATTTTGCGCAATTGTACTAAAACTGAGGTGTGTGCTTTTGATTGCGCGGATAGAAACGATACGGAGACAGACATCCCGAAACGATATGGAGACACACATCCCTGCTTGCGCAAATAAGATATACGCTTATTTAAATAGTGACATATATTACTACTTTCCCCCGTTTCCTCTTAGAACCAAGTCCTAGATTCATGCTACAGCTTTCCCACTTTCTTCCCTGTTTGAATCAACGCTTTGAGTCGACTGTATGAAATAGCTTTACTTCTAATCTACGACTACTATAAGGCGGCAGTTTTGAAATTGGATTTACCCCTCCATCTTCGGTTCTCCCACCCAAACAAGCATTGGCTCAAAATCCACCGTTCATTTCCCCTCTCATGCATATCACTACCGGCCATCAAACAAAGGATGACATGATCTGATGGCTAAGAGCTGCCGGATTCACTCCCGCTCCTTGTGCACATGGCCGACTCTGCTCTCCAAGTAAACTAATAAAGAAGTCCCCGTTGAATCTGGATTGCACCTACTGAAGTTGAGAAATGTCTAGAAACTGCTGCCACCTCCTCACATGCAAGTATGACAAGTTGGCAAATAGCTAGCACATTTTGGTTCCCCGTTGTCACCTGGGAAATAAACACTCTACTACTAACTTATTTTTTTAGATTACTGTAAAAATGGATTTTTTAGATGCCGCTATACTGCAAAGTTTACACTGTTCACATAACATAACATTGCATGGCTGATGCTAGCTAAAGTTTTATTCTGCTTCATCGAGAAATGTAATATTTTTATTATTCGCAGAAAAAGTGTAATATTTTATTTCAGTCATACATAAGCTATACCTCAAGCTAATACAGGACATGAGTGTCTGTCAGACCTAAATGACTTATTTAGTTGCACAAAATAGTCCATAAACATGCATGTAAACCGTCAAACAACTCTGGAACTATACATCAGTGGAACCCAGGAAACAACATATAATAAAACTACAACTTTTATCTTGTAATCAAATTCTTACTTGGAACTCAGTTTGATTTGTGCAAGTGATTTGCTTCTTATTTCAGAATAGTCCTTAGATCATGCAAACAAACACACTATGATATCTACTCAAGATACGAGTACCCATTTCTCTCTCTAAAAAGAAGGTATATGAGTATCTATCATACAGAACATACGTGCAAAGCACGTGCCTTAGTAGAAGTCTAGGTGGCTTTGGAACAGCGGACGGAAGTAGAAAAGGATCCCCCCCCCCCCCCCCCCCCCCCCCCCCCCCCCCCCCCCCCCCCCCCCCCCCCCCCCCCCCCCCCCCCCCCCCCCCCCCCCCCCCCCCCCCCCCCCCCCCCCCCCCCCCCCCCCCCCCCCCCCCCCCCCCCCCCCCCCCCCCCCCCCCCCCCCCCCCCCCCCCCCCCCCCCCCCCCCCCCCCCCCCCCCCCCCCCCCCCCCCCCCCCCCCCCCCCCCCCCCCCCCCCCCCCCCCCCCCCCCCCCCCCCCCCCCCCCCCCCCCCCCCCCCCCCCCCCCCCCCCCCCCCCCCCCCCCCCCCCCCCCCCCCCCCCCCCCCCCCCCCCCCCCCCCCCCCCCCCCCCCCCCCCCCCCCCCCCCCCCCCCCCCCCCCCCCCCCCCCCCCCCCCCCCCCCCCCCCCCCCCCCCCCCCCCCCCCCCCCCCCCCCCCCCCCCCCCCCCCCCCCCCCCCCCCCCCCCCCCCCCCCCCCCCCCCCCCCCCCCCCCCCCCCCCCCCCCCCCCCCCCCCCCCCCCCCCCCCCCCCCCCCCCCCCCCCCCCCCCCCCCCCCCCCCCCCCCCCCCCCCCCCCCCCCCCCCCCCCCCCCCCCCCCCCCCCCCCCCCCCCCCCCCCCCCCCCCCCCCCCCCCCCCCCCCCCCCCCCCCCCCCCCCCCCCCCCCCCCCCCCCCCCCCCCCCCCCCCCCCCCCCCCCCCCCCCCCCCCCCCCCCCCCCCCCCCCCCCCCCCCCCCCCCCCCCCCCCCCCCCCCCCCCCCCCCCCCCCCCCCCCCCCCCCCCCCCCCCCCCCCCCCCCCCCCCCCCCCCCCCCCCCCCCCCCCCCCCCCCCCCCCCCCCCCCCCCCCCCCCCCCCCCCCCGAGGGGGGCACGTATCAATGCAATGCATGTGTCCGTAAATCATTATCCGACAACCGTTTGCCACAAGCCTTTTCCTAACGAACGCTGTAAGAACCGTTAGATCAGCATCCGATAGTGTCAGTTTTGCCATGTCATTTAACGGAACAGCCACTCCTCCTACACACAAATCTTTCATGTGAGAGTTAGCAACTGACGTATGCTCCCTCCATTCCGAAATGCAGTGCATATAGCTTTATTGAAAATTCGAACCTCGCAAACTTTTACCGAGTTTTCGTGTACCAAATTGCACATGTAGAATACCATGTATATGTCATTTAATTCATCTTCGAGAGGTAACTATAAAGTTGGGTGAGGAGTCTACAAAGAAAGACCATCGTATCACCCGCAGCAATTTCAAGCATCCTTTAGTGTCGAGGAATATCATAGGAACTCTATATGATATGATTTTTATAGGATTTTTTCCTTTAGAGCCAATTGGTTCATAGGAATAGATTCATATACTCCACATTTCAAAGGAAATAAACATGATATCATTTCTATAGCTTTAGAGCCACTTGGTTCATATGAATGGATTCCTATACTCCCTTAATTTCAAAGGAAAATAAACATTAGCGTATATTCAATAGAAAAGTGCCTATGATATGAACCAAATTACATCTCTGTTCTAATCCCTCCTCATAGGAATTGAGATACATGTCATCTCTAGATTCAATAGAAAAGTTCCTATGATGTGAACCAAATGACATCTCTTTTCCAATCCCTACTCATAGGAATTGAGATGCTCCATGTCATCTCTTTCCCTACAACTTCCATGTATACATCTTCTATTCCTAAATAGATAGTACAACCCACTAGTAGCTTTTTTTCCAAAACATGCAACTATGGCACAAGAACTATATAGTGTGCCAATCCCCCCCCCCCCCCCCCCCCCCCCCCCCCCCCCCCCCCCCCCCCCCCCCCCCCCCCCCACTTGGAGGCCCAACAACGTCTACAAGAAGAAGGTTGCGTAGTAGACATCAATCGGCGGGCGACCATTTAGGCCAGGTATTATATACCTGTGCTGTCCAGAACTAGCACCGCTTAGTTGATTTGAATGTAATGAAATCCGTCATGTTTGTATGAAAATCCGGTATTTTATATGAATTCTGTCATTGTTTATATGAAATATCACCATGTTTGCATGAATTTTGTCCGGTTGGTTGAGTTGCTGTCAGAATGTGTGCGGCTACGGTTGGATGACGTAATTTGCGGGTCACCGGTCGGTCTGCTGCCGGCTCGGGCGGCGTGGTGGGACAAAAAAAGCACAGCTCATGCGAGCTCGTCTCCAACGTGCGCGCTGGAGGATGCATGAGCACCCGAGCCATTCCTCGTTCATCGGTGGCAAAGGCACCGGTGGACAAAAGGGTCACCAATATTTTGGCTACCCCGGGCAAGATCCAAACAGCCCCTCCCAGTAGATTCAAATCCCTTGTTCGCCGTGAAATTTTGCCATGTGTTGTTTTCATGGACTAGCAAGATGCCCGTGCATTGCACGGAACATCAAGATGCATTTTTTTGCAAAACACCTATTGTGATTGGATGCCCGTGCATTGCGCGGAACATCAAGATGCATTTTTTTACAAAACACCTACTGTGATTGACCCATGCATGAGTAATCCCATGTGTAAAAACTAATGATATCTCGAGAATTTTATTGGAAAAATGGTATCTCGAGAATTTCATCGAAAAAATGATATCTCGAGAAAGATGAGAGATAAGGTGAGGAGGAGTGGGGCGTGGTGGTGACTGGTGGTCGGACTGGGCGGAGGCATGGGGATGGATGGCGCATTATGTCTAGGTTTGTATCTGTCTCACACACACCCACATAGGTGGGGGACGTGCACGAAGAGAAGAGGTGCACGCACGGCGCACGTACTCCCGTCTCTTTCCCAACCACACCCGCGCGGGTACACGGTGGAGCTCATTTCTGTACGAAAAGGCAGCCCACTTGGTAATTTGGCACGTATACTGGTTGTCCACTTGATGGAGGATCGTCTATCACGGGTGAACAAACAAGTTGCGACTTGACGCGTTATGTTAAAAAAGAGGCAAACCATGTGGGGCCTACCTTAGAGGCAAGGCTCTATACACTGGAGTACTTTTGATGTGTCCCGTCAACTCGCAGAACGAGGAGAAGCTTGCTTAGTACGCCGTCTCCCCCGCCCACGGGCGCGGTGGCTCGCAGGATGAGGTGAAGCTTGCTTACTAGTATGCCTTATGCCCGCTCCCTCGCCCACGCGCGCGGTGGCTCGCAGGACGAGGAGAAAATTTTACTACTCCCTCCGTTTACTCCTCGTCCCTACCTTGGTTAGAGAGATTATCATATTGTTTGAAATATATGTCTTTTAGTAGTAGGAGTAGTACAGTGGTATATAGGAGTAGTACTACCTCCGTCCTGGTTTATAGGTCACCTTTGTAGTTCATGCCAAATTTTGACCAAATATTTAGCTAACAAAATGTTAATGCATGTCAACAAAAATTATATCGTTGGATTCGTATTTCAACATAGTTTTCAATGATATAATTTATGGTAACATGCATGAACGTTTTGTTAGTTCAATCTATAGTCAAAATTTGACACAATATACAATGGGGACCAATAAACCAGGACGGAGGTAGTACTACTACAGCAATTTCCTTGGAGTTCGTGGTGCAGCAAGCTACCCTAGGCTATGTTACTACTCCCTCCTTTCCGGTTTATGACTCAATTTCAAAGTATCTCCAACCAAGGTAGACGGTGAGTGGTGGAATTAATTTCGTAGTTTGCACAAGTAATTAGTACGCTCATTTTTCTCAAGAAGTTATGTTTACCGAGGCATTAATTAGAACGAATGCATGCAAGACCACTAAATTTCCATGAACTTCTACATGCATTGGTGAGTTTTCTCTTGACACTGCTTGCATCGGGTGATTTAACGCACCTCGAAATCCAAACATGTGATGGTACTACTACTACTAGTAGAAAGAATTGAGACTTCTAAAACGGAAAAGCGATTTTTTAGATGAGCCCTATAAACCGGAAAGGAGGGAGTAGTAAGTAGTACTACCTCCATAGTGGGTACGTACTCCGTAAAATCAGATTTTCCCAAAACTAAGTCGCTCAACCTTTATTTGCTTGTTTCCCTTCGTGCCTCGTTGCCTCGAACAGACTATGCCAAACTCCCCTTCCTGCCGCGCGGGAAAAGACCCGCCCTCGCCTTTTTTAGTCCGGGTTTGTATCGATGGATCGCGCGAAGCAGCAAAAACCAATCCGTGTCTTGTACTCCTCTGTTGACGCTCGCTTTCATGAATTCTGTACTTCCTCTCGCCGACATGTGGGACATATAGCAACTGGGTCGACATGTCATGCACCAAATAACAGTGCAGAACAGCAGGGGGACGCACCCCAGTCGTACCGCCCCAGTAGTAGTAATGAGCAATGAGACGTCAAATCACAATGCCGCACCTTCCCAGACGGACGAAGCAACCATTATTTCACACTTTGCTTCGCCATCATCTCCTTCAAGAAAACCACGTAGTATTGATTCTGCCTCAAGAGGGACACGCGCATCGCCTTGGTACATCATGACACGTGGGACCACATGACAGGCCATGCTCCCCCGCCCATCGCTTGGTAAAATCACCTCATTTTTACTACTTCCTCCGTATCGGTTTACAGGGCATGCACGTCGTTCTAGGTTGATAATTTAACTGGCTATATATGTGATGAAAAGTATATGTTTAGAAACTACATCCGCTTAAGAATCCAATGATATACTTTTTGTGACATAGTAACTCATATTTAGTTAGTCAAATGGATGACCTAGAACTACGTGCACGCCCTATAAACCGAGACGGAGAGGGTAGTACAGCACGTATCTTTTTAGATCAATATAGTCAGGATTCACCAAGGAGCAAAAACAAGTGGTAGGCTTCTCCTGTCGTGTTGGCGTAGCAACTCAAGCAGGGTCAGTCCGCACACGAAATGGCGACACACTTAACAGGACCCCTTTGGCCGACATGTGGCTCATCCACCGTATTGTTCCACGTGCGATGCACCAAATTACAGTTCGGAGCAGCGGTTGGACTTGGAGGCACCCCGGTCGTAGCGTCGCAGTAGTAGTAAATGAGTGATGAGGGGTCAAATCACAAAGCCCCACCTTTCCCGCATTAAGCTGGACGGACGAAGCAACCATCATTTCACTCTAGGGCGCAAGAGCATAAAGAAAAGAGAAAACCAATGATGCGTGCGGCAGCTACCTTGGGCACCCTAGGATAGGGGCCTCCACTACAAATCCTTTTTTTAAAGCGCCTCCACTACAAATCCGCTTCTCCCTCGTCCTCTTGAAGAAAACCGATGATGCGTGCAGCGGTAGGGTTTTAGGAGTACTACGGCGCGCGGGGCCACGTCATAGTAAATGGGAGAGGGATTGAGTTCGAGTTGACGCCTTAATATGTGTGGGCCGCTTGGTTTTACGGGAACGAGGCAGCATTTTGGGTTCGGGGACCAGTGGAGATATACGTACAAAAAATTGTGGACGTAGGTTCGACCAAAAGGCAATGATGCATGGGCCCTGCATTTTGATATACCCGCGGCCGCGTGAAATTTGCTACTCTACTCAAAGCTAGTAAGGTACACATGCATTGAACGCATGAGATTTGGAAACCAAATTATGAATAAATACACACTATAGCATGTAAGCTTTGAGTCATATATGCATGATGTAGATGTTCGTTTAGTTCTTATAGTTCATCTCATTCAAAATCAATTAGTTTTATAAAAAGGTTAAGATTCATGGGATTGTGCATTGTAAAGCATAAAGTAAAAAACAAATAATGGCAATTCATTTAGAAAAAAAGTTTGGGAAATTATGATACAGAAGATTCTAGAACAAAGGAGAAGTGCTTGTGTTTTGAGGTTTGTGCATTATGCCCCCCCCCCCCCCCCCCCCCCCCCCCCCCCCCCCCCCCCCCCCCCCCCCCCCCCCCCCCCCCCCCCCCCCCCCCCCCCCCCCCCCCCCCCCCCCCCCCCCCCCCCCCCCCCCCCCCCCCCCCCCCCCCCCCCCCCCCCCCCCCCCCCCCCCCCCCCCCCCCCCCCCCCCCCCCCCCCCCCCCCCCCCCCCCCCCCCCCCCCCCCCCCCCCCCCCCCCCCCCCCCCCCCCCCCCCCCCCCCCCCCCCCCCCCCCCCCCCCCCCCCCCCCCCCCCCCCCCCCCCCCCCCCCCCCCCCCCCCCCCCCCCCCCCCCCCCCCCCCCCCCCCCCCCCCCCCCCCCCCCCCCCCCCCCCCCCCCCCCCCCCCCCCCCCCCCCCCCCCCCCCCCCCCCCCCCCCCCCCCCCCCCCCCCCCCCCCCCCCCCCCCCCCCCCTAACAAAAATGTGAATGTGAACTACATATGTGTGCACGTGACCAGCACATACGTTGTCAATACAAAATTTAATGCAAGAAATAACTTATGAGTAACATGCACGAATTGGTGATGTGGTGCTTGCATGCATAGAGTACAAAAACAATGTGATTTATGACTTGCATGCATGATGTGTTCTTGTGCCATAGTTGCATGTCTAGGAACAAAGCTACTATTGGGTTTTACTAGCTATTTAGGAATAGAAGATGTATACATGGAAGTTGTAGGGAAAGAGATGACATTTATCTCAATTCCTATGAGTAGGGATTGGAAAAGAGATGTCATTTGGTTCACATCATAGGAACTTTTCTATTGAATCTAGAGATGACATGTATCTTTCCTATGAGGAGGGATTAGAAAAGAGATGTCTTTTGGTTCACATCATAGGAACTTTCTATTGAATATACGCTAATGTTTATTTTCCATTGAAATTATGGGAGTATAGGAAACCATTCATATGAACCAAGTGGCTCTAAAGCTATAAAAATGATATCATGTTTATCCCCCCCCCCCCCCCCCCCCCCCCCCCCCCCCCCCCCCCCCCCCCCCCCCCCCCCCCCCCCCCCCCCCCCCCCCCCCCCCCCCCCCCCCCGAGTTCCTATGATATTCCTCCACACCAAAGGATGGTTGAAATTGCTGCAGGTGTCACGACAGTCTTTCTTTGTAGACTCCTCCCCCATCTTTATAGTTACCTCTCGAAGATGAATGAAATGATATATACTGGGTATTCTATATGTGCAATTTGGTACACGAAAACTCGGTAAAAGTTTGCGAGGTTTGAATTTTCAATAAAACTATATGCACTGCATTTTGGAACGGAGGGAGGAGCATACGACAGTTGCTAACACTCACGTGGAAGATTTGTGTGTAGGAGGAGTGGCTGCTCTGTTAAATGAAATGGCAAAACTGACACTGTCGAATGCCGATCTAACGGTTCTTACGGCATTCGTCAGGAAACAGCTTGTGGCGAACGTTTGTTGGATAATGATTTACGGTCACATGCATTGCATTGATATGTGCCCCCTCTCTCTCACGCACACACGCACCCTCACGAGTCACGACTCTCCCGAGTCCTCTCGCACCCACCGTCTATTTGCAGGTAGACGTCACACACATATGTGCTCTTCACACCCTACCCTCATAACTTCTAAAAAACAAAAGACGTCACACACCTTTTATTTTAGCTCACACGTCACACGCTTATACTATTACTCTTGTGGCAAACGTTCTTTGGGCATAGTATATTGTACTTTCATGAAGAGAAGCGGTGCACGCACGAACTAGTTCTCTCACACCCACTCACGGGTACACGTAGGAGCGCATTTTTTTGAAGCTGGTACAACAAAATCACTCCCCCCCCCCCCCCCCCCCCCCCCCCCCCCCCCCCCCCCCCCCCCCCCCCCCCCCCCCCCCCCCCCCCCCCCCCCCCCCCCCCCCCCCCCCCCCCCCCCCCCCCCCCCCCCCCCCCCCCCCCCCCCCCCCCCCCCCCCCCCCCCCCCCCCCCCCCCCCCCCCCCCCCCCCCCCCCCCCCCCCCCCCCCCCCCCCCCCCCCCCCCCCCCCCCCCCCCCCCCCCCCCCCCCCCCCCCCCCCCCCCCCCCCCCCCCCCCCCCCCCCCCCCCCCCCCCCCCCCCCCCCCCCCCCCCCCCCCCCCCCCCCCCCCCCCCCCCCCCCCCCCCCCCCCCCCCCCCCCCCCCCCCCCCCCCCCCCCCCCCCCCCCCCCCCCCCCCCCCCCCCCCCCCCCCCCCCCCCCCCCCCCCCCCCCCCCCCCCCCCCCCCCCCCCCCCCCCCCCCCCCCCCCCCCCCCCCCCCCCCCCCCCCCCCCCCCCCCCCCCCCCCCCCCCCCCCCCCCCCCCCCCCCCCCCCCCCCCCCCCCCCCCCCCCCCCCCCCCCCCCCCCCCCCCCCCCCCCCCCCCCCCCCCCCCCCCCCCCCCCCCCCCCCCCCCCCCCCCCCCCCCCCCCCCCCCCCCCCCCCCCCCCCCCCCCCCCCCCCCCCCCCCCCCCCCCCCCCCCCCCCCCCCCCCCCCCCCCCCCCCCCCCCCCCCCCCCCCCCCCCCCCCCCCCCCCCCCCCCCCCCCCCCCCCCCCCCCCCCCCCCCCCCCCCCCCCCCAAGGCTTCTCTGAGCAAAGGGCCTCCCGGCAGGCTTAAATATCCTGGAGTTCACTCTGGTTTTTTCTTGTTGCCACCATCCAGGGTTAGGTTCTCTCATTCCAGAATAACCAATTATAATTGTGTTCCCAGCTGGAATGCTGAACTGAACCATGTACTGTACTGACCAGCTGAAATTCTTGTGCATTCCACTAAATTTAAGCACCGCTATTTGCAGAAATAAGCAGACCACAATGCCTCTTGTCGGTGCACCTGTCCCAAAAACCTCTGTGCAGCCGTGCCAGCTAGTCCTCGGTCCATGGATCACCTCGTAGAAAGTGCATTCTGGACTAGGATGCAGTTGTTTTCGCTCGTCCCTGCACTGCAATCAGGAAGTAAAACATACGAATCAGCTTCTTTTAGATTATGTTGGTCATTCTACCTAGTTACTACCAATGTAGGAATACCTGGAACACTAGTGGTTAGAGGACGACAGCTAGGAATAGCCATCTCATTTTGTGCAGTTGTACTAAAATTGAGGTGTGAACTTTTGATTGCACAGATAGAAACGATGTGGAGACAGACATCCCTGTTTGCGCAAATACAAAATACGGTTATTTAAACAGTGACAGATATTTGCAGTGGCGTATGATTAACAGCGACATCTATTGTGTTATAATTGGCACTAGATTGACAGTATGAAAGTGCCCTTAAGCAAGTAGCATCACATCACATCAGCACTGCCACTAGATTAACATGCAGAACAATAGAATTAGTATTACTGTCATGAGAGTAGCACATGGTCAGTAAATGTGCAATCAAATTTGTGCAGTTCCACTGGGACCCCCCCCCCCCCCCCCCCCCCCCCCCCCCCCCCCCCCCCCCCCCCCCCCCCCCCCCCCCCCCCCCCCCCCCCCCCCCCCCCCCCCCCCCCCCCCCCCCCCCCCCCCCCCCCCCCCCCCCCCCCCCCCCCCCCCCCCCCCCCCCCCCCCCCCCCCCCCCCCCCCCCCCCCCCCCCCCCCCCCCCCCCCCCCCCCCCCCCCCCCCCCCCCCCCCCCCCCCCCCCCCCCCCCCCCCCCCCCCCCCCCCCCCCCCCCCCCCCCCCCCCCCCCCCCCCCCCCCCCCCCCCCCCCCCCCCCCCCCCCCCCCCCCCCCCCCCCCCCCCCCCCCCCCCCCCCCCCCCCCCCCCCCCCCCCCCCCCCCCCCCCCCCCCCCCCCCCCCCCCCCCCCCCCCCCCCCCCCCCCCCCCCCCCCCCCCCCCCCCCCCCCCCCCCCCCCCCCCCCCCCCCCCCCCCCCCCCCCCCCCCCCCCCCCCCCCCCCCCCCCCCCCCCCCCCCCCCCCCCCCCCCCCCCCCCCCCCCCCCCCCCCCCCCCCCCCCCCCCCCCCCCCCCCCCCCCCCCCCCCCCCCCCCCCCCCCCCCCCCCCCCCCCCCCCCCCCCCCCCCCCCCCCCCCCCCCCCCCCCCCCCCCCCCCCCCCCCCCCCCCCCCCCCCCCCCCCCCCCCCCCCCCCCCCCCCCCCCCCCCCCCCCCCCCCCCCCCCCCCCCCCCCCCCCCCCCCCCCCCCCCCCCCCCCCCCCCCCCCCCCCCCCCCCCCCCCCCCCCCCCCCCCCCCCCCCCCCCCCCCCCCCCCCCCCCCCCCCCCCCCCCCCCCCCCCCCCCCCCCCCCCCCCCCCCCCCCCCCCCCCCCCCCCCCCCCCCCCCCCCCCCCCCCCCCCCCCCCCCCCCCCCCCCCCCCCCCCCCCCCCCCCCCCCCCCCCCCCCCCCCCCCCCCCCCCCCCCCCCCCCCCCCCCCCCCCCCCCCCCCCCCCCCCCCCCCCCCCCCCCCCCCCCCCCCCCCCCCCCCCCCCCCCCCCCCCCCCCCCCCCCCCCCCCCCCCCCCCCCCCCCCCCCCCCCCCCCCCCCCCCCCCCCCCCCCCCCCCCCCCCCCCCCCCCCCCCCCCCCCCCCCCCCCCCCCCCCCCCCCCCCCCCCCCCCCCCCCCCCCCCCCCCCCCCCCCCCCCCCCCCCCCCCCCCCCCCCCCCCCCCCCCCCCCCCCCCCCCCCCCCCCCCCCCCCCCCCCCCCCCCCCCCCCCCCCCCCCCCCCCCCCCCCCCCCCCCCCCCCCCCCCCCCCCCCCCCCCCCCCCCCCCCCCCCCCCCCCCCCCCCCCCCCCCCCCCCCCCCCCCCCCCCCCCCCCCCCCCCCCCCCCCCCCCCCCCCCCCCCCCCCCCCCCCCCCCCCCCCCCCCCCCCCCCCCCCCCCCCCCCCCCCCCCCCCCCCCCCCCCCCCCCCCCCCCCCCCCCCCCCCCCCCCCCCCCCCCCCCCCCCCCCCCCCCCCCCCCCCCCCCCCCCCCCCCCCCCCCCCCCCCCCCCCCCCCCCCCCCCCCCCCCCCCCCCCCCCCCCCCCCCCCCCCCCCCCCCCCCCCCCCCCCCCCCCCCCCCCCCCCCCCCCCCCCCCCCCCCCCCCCCCCCCCCCCCCCCCCCCCCCCCCCCCCCCCCCCCCCCCCCCCCCCCCCCCCCCCCCCCCCCCCCCCCCCCCCCCCCCCCCCCCCCCCCCCCCCCCCCCCCCCCCCCCCCCCCCCCCCCCCCCCCCCCCCCCCCCCCCCCCCCCCCCCCCCCCCCCCCCCCCCCCCCCCCCCCCCCCCCTTTTTTTTCTCTGAACGAAAATATACCAACATCACGGATCCGCTTACCTTCCTTTCGTTGGGAGAGAAGAACAGTGGCAGATACAAGTGTTGGCTTTCTTGAAGATGGTGAGGGAGAAGGGGATTCAGCGAAGAGTGAAATGATGGTTGCTTCGTCCATCAAACTTAGACTGCGGGGAGGTGGGGTTTTGTGATACGACGGCTCGTTACTGCCGCGCTACTACCGGGGTGACTCTCCGCCTGCATACTGCCTTCTAATTTGGTGGATGGCATTTGGGACCACGCGCTGCATGGCCCGCATGTCGGTGAACAAAAGTAAAATGGCATTCAGTAGAGGGAGACGTTTCGATGACCTAGGAGGAGCCAGAAGCGGTAGTGTATCAACTGTACTAGTAGTAATTGTTTTTCTGGGTAGCTGTAGAGTGTCTCCATTGTACTAGTAGTAATTGTTTCTCTGGGCCCAAAACAAAACAGCCCATCCACCCTAGTAAATAATAAAATCAATTCAAAATCCCATATATTTACTTAATGAGAGGCGCTACCCACACCCAGCACACCGCCCCCCAAAAAAACCTGGGTGCCCTTCTTCCTCCTCACTCCCACCCACCTCACGTGGGGGGGGGGGGGGGGGGGGGGGGGGGGGGGGGGGGGGGGGCTCCTACAGAAAACCCCAGCTCCCCTTCTTCCTCACTACTACAGAAAAACCCCACCAGCTCCCCTTCTTCTTCACTCACACTACAACTAGGCTCGTCATTCGTTACTCTGCTCAAATCCGTGAGCGCGACGCGACACCCTCGAGGAAAATGGAGTCGGCTGACCCCCAGCGCCAAGAAGATGAGGCTCCCGCCAGCGGCGATGCCTGTTGTAGATCCCGCACTCGGCAGCGCAGGGAGAAGCGGTGACCCCGCCCCGACCGGATCCCAGGAACCCGTAGAATCTCGGGTGGACCGCATCAGCGATCTCCCCGACGCCGTCCTTGGGGAGATCATCTCGCTTCTCCCCACCAAGGATTGCTGCCGCACCCAAGTCCTCTCAATTCGGTGGCACCATCTATGGTGCGCCGTGCCCCTTAATCTCGACTGTCGTCAGCTATCTCTCTTCAATGATTTTGAAATCCCCAGAGCCATCATCTCCTCCCACCAGGGCTCCGTTCAAAGCCTCTGCATCCCTTCATGCCACCTGAGCAAGCATACCATGCCCTGCACGGTGGACGCCGGGCTAAAATCCCCTGAATTCACAGAACTACAGCTACTTTTGTTCTACTATTCCCCTGGAAATCACCTACTAGATACCGACCGCCATGTACTTGTGCCCTCAGCACCGATGTCCATCTCGCGGTTTTCCTCCTCTCTCCACACCGCCACCTTTGCGCTGTGCTACCTACCAGACAATCTGGTACTAAACCTTCGACTCCCATTTCTGAAGAAACTTTCTCTTGTGTGGGTTCGTATATCGGAGGCCTCATTGCACAACATCATCCACTTCAGTTGCCCTTCCCTGGAGTGCTTGGTGCTTGTTTTCACAGTTAGAATCAGTTGTCTCCAAATAAAGTTGCCTAACCTTGTAAGAATTGGAATTTCTTTTGACGGAAGGCAGCTCATCATCCAAGATGCCCCTTCACTTCAAAGGTTGATCCTTGATTCTAGTTATTCACGGTCGCAAATAACCGTCCTCTCTGCGCCTAAACTGGAGACCTTGGGTGTAATACATGATCTCTGTGCTCATTTCAAGATGGTGTTTGGCTCCATAGTTCTTCAGGTACTTTATATTATCATCTACACTTGTAACCATAAGCTACATTTTAAATTTTTGCGCATAAGTTATATATCATCTTGGAGTACACATTTTGTACTAATATTATGTTCTATGCTTAATGAAGAGTTTCTCCATGGATTGCCTATCAATGGTGCTGGATTCTGTCAAGATCTTATATATCCAAATGAATAGTTTTGATCTGAACAAGATTATTGGCTTGCTGCAATGCTTTCCATGTCTGGAGAAGTTGTATATAAAGGTGATAATTTCACGCACATTAGAAGCCCGCATATAGTGTACTAGAATTAACCGTTCAGCTGTTGCTCTTTCGACACTCTTTTTTTAGACCTTATCTGTTTTCAATCTTCATGTCTATTTAGGCAACAGGACGGGGTAAGAAAGTTATAACCAATCGGTGGATTCGTAAGCACCGGGATTTTCTCACTTCTCATGACATTCGATTGAAGACAATAATGCTAGAACGATATGTAGCCAACCATGCAAACACTAGATTTGTCACATTCTTCCTGCTGAATGCGAGGTTACTATTGTCCATCAGGCTTAAGTTTATCAGCAGCATGGTTTTGACGGATGGGTATGTCGAAGAGCAAAAAAAGGAGTTTCAGGTGGGCAAAAGAGCTTCTGAACGTGCCGGGCTTCTATTTACAACATATTGTGGTCATAATCCAGTAAATTTTACGACCCAGGATGTTCATTCTATGGACCTGACCGATCCATTTGACTGTGACTGCCGAAAACAGTGCTGGAGTTAGATGTTGTTACCCTTTTCAACCTGGGTTTTGTCTAAACCTGATAAACAATTAACCCTCGTGCTTTTGTACAGTTTGTAAGCTGGAGTTAGATGTTCTTGCCCTTTTCAACTCGGCTGTGACTGTCATATTTTCTTTGAAACAAGGCAAATGGCTTGTCATTCGTTTAATTTAGAGTGAAATATTGTAACAAATCCCAACCAAGGGAAATAACATCACTCTCGTCGGCTACTTGAGATCACTGTGCATTACAGAAGCCAAGTGATTAGCCCCCACCAGCACCCACAAACTTATTTTGAACTAGCACACCAAATGGGTTGTAAATTTTCATAGGAAAGGCTGCATGACCGTGACAGATTTGGATTCTGACATTTGGGACCCATGAGGAAATAGCCTATCCAAGGTGGTGTTGAATTACTAGCTAGTCAACAAACGATTCTGCCTACCAGCCGATGGATTGACATCCAACATCTGTCGTGTATCTTCTATCTCTTGTCTTCTTCCTCCAGCCGCCCAAACCAAACCACCCCGTCGGCTCCGCCTACTCCCGCCTCCCATGGCTGGCTGCACCTCCGCCGCCCTACCGCACCCTCCAACATTGGCCAGTCCCTCCCTCTATTCCCCCACACGTCCTATTATTCTCCAGTGATGTCAGCCCCAACACGCACCCGCACCCAAACCAGTCAACCCTCGTACTCCCCTCTGCCTGTGACTGGACCGGCGCATCTTCCACGGCTCCTGTTCGTTCCGTCTGAGGCCTCGCCGTTGTCCTCCGCCTTGGTTCGCTCGCCGTGCGCGGTGCGCCGCCCTCTTGCGTTGTCAACGTCGTCAACAACTGAGAGGAACAAGGAGATGACTGTACATGGAGAGGATGATAGTAGGGACCCACGAGCATCATGGCAGTACGCAAGCAAGTGCCTCGTTATGACAAGCCCAAAAAAATGGTTCCTCCTAATGGTTGGACATCTGGGGCTCACGCCATTGTCAACGTAGTCAATAAACAAGAGAATTACACAACGAGCGGCTGACACTAGGGACCCAGCAGGTCGCACAGTTGTTATTTACTTTTTTTTTAGGAACAAGCTGTTGTTATTTATACTAGTTTTAGTGACGGATCAGGGTAACAACGGGGCTGTGCGGGGGCTGTGACCCGTCTAGCCAGGGTTTTATTTATGTTTACCACATCATGAGCCCAGTTGTGTTTTATTCTTGCTGAAAATGGCTAGCTCGGTTCTATTTTTTTTAAAGAATACCCAAACGAGGCCTACTTGCTTTATCAGCCCTGCTGGGCTGCAAATCTTTCAAGATGATGGTTTGCCCAGAAATGGGCTGTACATTTTTAAAACACATCAAACCGGGAATTAGTTTCAATTTTTTTCATCACAAGATTTTAAATTCCATTGATTTTTATGCGTGGACAATTATTTGGATTTTATATTTATATAAATTATATTTCAAAATAGTTTGCATGTGACTCGATATTTCGGGATTAAAAATAGTTAACCGCACCAAAATATGCAAAATTTCGTATAATTTTTAACCGTGGCCACGATATGGGGTGTAATGCTAACAAAAAGAAGATGGGCTCCAAAAAAATTCTTAAGAATTAGCAAATGGGCTGTAAATTATTAGAAATAATGGCAGATGGGCTGTATGTTGTTTTCCACAGATTTGAGGCTGACTTGTGCGCCTACTACATGTTGACGCGTATGGTTTCCTAAAAAAAGGTTGACGCACACGCAACGCCGTGTCAACTTAGTCAACACACGAGAGCAGTGACTGTTGGATGTCCATCCAACGGCCGTCGTGCTTCTTCAATCTCTGCTCTTCTTGCTCCAACCGCTCAAACAAGCACCGGTGGGACTGCCTGCTCCCTCCTCCCGCGGCCGGCTGTGCTGTCGCGCAGGCCTCACCGCCCCACCGTACTCCCATCGCTGGCCTAGCCATCCCTCTACTCACCCACACCTGCTGTTATTCTCCGGCGACGGCAGACGAACCAGTAAACCCTCATACTCCCCTCCGCGTGGGAAACAACTGCTGAGTCTTCCCTGGCTTCGTGTCGTTCCCTTCCTAGGCCTCGCCATCGTCCACCACCCTGGTGCTCTCGGCGTGGCGTGGTCAACGTGGTCAACGAATGACATCCATCGGAAGTGGACTGTACATGGAGAGGCTGACAGCTGGGTCCACGGCCGCACGCAAGGAAATGCCTCCTTATTAAGCGCAAATAATGATTCCTCGACCTGATAGCTGGGGGGGGGGGGGGGGGGGGGGGGGGGGGGGGGGGGGGGGGGGGGGGGGGGGGGGGGGGGGGGGGGGGGGGGGGGGGGGGGGGGGGGGGGGGGATGTCCATCCAACGGCCGTAGTGCTTCTTCAACCTCTGGTCTTCTTGCTCCAGCCGCCAAAACTAGCGCCGGTCGGCGATCGTGCCGCGTGCTCCTGCCTCCCGTGGTCGGCTGTGATGCCGCGGAGGCCTCACCGCCCCTACTACTCCCACCGCTGGCCAGGCCATCCAATCACCCACACCCCTTGTTATTCTGCGGCGACGGCAGCCTCACACCGCAGCCGAACCAGTGAACCCTCGTACTCCTCTTCGTGTGGGCTTCCAGTGCCGCGTCTTCCCCGGCTCCGCGTCCTCCCCTTCCTAGGCCTCGCCGTCGTCCACCGCCCTGGTGCTCTCGGTGCGGCGTGGTCAACATGGTCAAGGAACGACTTCCATCAGAAGAGTACTGTACGTGGAGAGGCTGACAGTTGGGTCCACGGTCGCAGCAAGGAAGTGCCTCCTTATTATGCGGAAAATGAAGGAAATATGCCCTAGAGGCAATAATAAAGTTATTATTTATTTCCTTATTTCATGATAAATGTTTATTATTCATGCTAGAATTGTATTAACCGGAAACATAATACATGTGTGAATACATAGACAAAAAGGAGTGTCACTAGTATGCCTCTACTTGACTAGCTCGTTGATCAAAGATGCTTAAGTTTTCTAACCATAGACATGAGTTGCCATTTGATAAACGGGATCACATCATTAGGAGAATGATGTGATTGACTTGACCCATTTCGCTAGCTTAGCACTTGATCATTTTAGTTTACTGCTATTGCTTTCTTCATAACTTATACATGTTCCTATGACTATGAGATTATGCAACTCCCGATTACCGGAGGATCACTTTGTGTGCTACCAAATGTCACAACGTAACTGGGTGATTATAAAGGTGTTCTATAGGTGTCTCCGATGGTACTTGTTGAGTTGGCATAGATCGAGATTAGGATTTGTCACTCCGATTGTCGAAGAGGTATCTCTGGGCCCTCTCGGTAATGCACATCACTATAAGCCTTGCAAGCAATGTGACTAATGAGTTAGTTGTGGGATGATGCATTACAGAATGAGTAAAGAGACTTGCCGGTAATGAGATTGAACTAGGTATTGAGATACCGACGATCGAATCTCGGGCAAGTAACATACCGATGACAAAGGGAACAACGTATGTTGTTATGCGGTTTGACCGATAAAGATCTTCGTAGAATATGTAGGAACCAATATGAGCATCCAGGTTCCACTATTGGTTATTGATCGGAGACGTATCTCGGTCATGTCTACATAGTTCTTGAACCCGTAGGGTCCGCACGCTTAAAGTTCTGTGACGATCGGTATTATGAGTTTTTGTGTTTTGATGTACCGAAGGTAGTTCGGAGTCCCGGATATGATCACAGACATGACGAGGAGTCTCGAAATGGTTGAGACATAAAGATCGATATATTGGAAGCCTATATTTGGACATCAGAATGGTTCCGGGTGAAATCGGGATTTTACCGGAGTACCGGGAGGTTACCGGAACCCCCTGGTAATTGTATGGGCCTTAATGAGCCATAGTGGAGAGAGAGAGAGGAGGCCAGGGCAGGCCGCGCGCCCCCTCCCCCTCTGGTCTGAATTGGACTAGGAGGGGGGGCGGCGCCCCCCCTTTCCTTCCTCCCTCTCTCCCCTTCCTTCTCTCCTAGTCCAACTAGGGAAGGGGGGAATCCTGCTCCCGGTGGGAGTAGGACTCCTCCAGGGCGCGCCATAGGGCCGGCTCTCTCCCCCCTCCTCCATGCCTTTATATACGTGGCCAGGAGGCACCCCATAGACACACAAGTTGATCATTGATCTTTCTTAGCCGTGTGCGGTGCCCCCCTCCACCATATTCCACCTCGGTCATATCGTAGTGGTCCTTAGGCGAAGCCCTGCGTCGGTAACTTCATCAACACCGTCATCACGCCGTCGTGCTGATGAAGCTCTTCCCTGAAGCTCTACTGGATCATGAGTTCGCGGGATGTCACTGAGCTGAACGTGTGCTGAACACGAAGGTGCCGTACGTTCGGTACTGAGGATCAGTCGATCGTGAAGACGTACGACTACATCAACCGCGTTGTCATAACGCTTCCGCTTTCGGTCTAGGAGGGTACGTGGACACTCTCTTCCCTCTCGTTGCTATGCATCACCATGATCTTGCGTGTGCGTAGGATTT
>JAAAWM010009214.1:0-20688 GCA_036873465.1 Thinopyrum obtusiflorum | reverse complement strand
TATTCCAGATTCTACAATGGAATGCACATTTATTAGGTTATGCCATGTATGATAATGCCTAAATGTACACTATAGCAGGCAGGAGTGATTCATTATTGCACGCAGAATTGAATTGCAGGTTAAGGGCCAGTTCTATTCCGCCTTTTTAGAGCTTATTGTAAAAATAAGCCATAAAAGATGTGAAGAAGTCATTTTTGAGTTATGGGCTTGGGCTTAACTTATTTCACTTTGGAGGGGGGTGTTTCGGGTAGAAGCTCACTAAAAATTGAAGGAAAGGGGAATAGTGAAATGACTCTGTTGTCTACCTATATTACACTCAAAATGCAATTACCCTGCCCGCTTGCATCTCCTCTCCCCTTTCGCTCTACCTCGATCAAATGCCTGCAGCGCTAGGGTTCCTCCAGCGAGCCGTCGCCACTGGTCCCATCTGGCCTGGTCCTCGATGATGCTCTGTCTAGCTAGGCTACATGGCTGGCGGGTAGGGCTAAATCTCCCCGGCTACTCCTCCGTCTGGCGCCGCCCCTCATTCTCACCCCCCCCCCCCCCCCCCCCCCCCCCCCCCCCCCCCCCCCCCCCCCCCCCCCCCCCCCCCCCCCCCCCCCCCCCCCCCCCCCCCCCCCCCCCCCCCCCCCCCCCCCCCCCCCCCCCCCCCCCCCCCCCCCCCCCCCCCCCCCCCCCCCCCCCCCCCCCCCCCCCCCCCCCCCCCCCCCCCCCCCCCCCCCCCCCCCCCCCCCCCCCAACGTTGGTCCACCCGAATGGGATCACGAGGTCAGTGCTCCATAGTGTGGGTAAAGTGCGCAACCTCTACAGAGTGTAAAATCTATTCGAATAGCCGTGTCCACGGTATTGGACAGTCCCACCGGACCTCACTAGGTGGTCAACCATAGTAGTGATAATGATGGAAGAACTCATTGTAAGATCAGAAGTACTCGGTGGATCGTGAGTATTCTGAGGGTTGTGAGACAGCCCGAAAGAGAGTAAGTTTGTCAGACTTGTTTTACAGATGGTACCAGGTATATAATATGTTAGCCACGGGATGGCTATGAGTTGAGTGGTCGGATGACCACATGATTGGACTTGGTACATGTTCGGATTGGATCCTGAGATTATTTGGAGTATGGATTTAATATGCTTTACCTTACGGCAGTTATTTCAGTAGTTACCTTGCTGGATAGCCATGCTGGTTAATTTTGGATTGCTATGATGTTGTCTTGCTTTAATGCTGATGTTTGCTGTGAGCTTGCGAGTACATTCAAAGTACTCACCTGGCGTGTCATGCCAGTTTGCAGGTCATGCCGTGATTGCTTGCTTGCCGAGGATCCTGTGCTTGCGATCTAGGATACGCATTCTAGCCAGAGTCCCTGCGGAGTGGAGTCCATCACCGTCATCGCTGTTCCGCTGTTGAGAGAGTTAGTCCGCTGTTAGCATAGAGCTACCCCGGGCAGGCGTAGTGTCGCCGTGCCGATGTAATCCTTGTACCCTTTGTAACCTTATTTATAGTAATAAAGAGCTGATTTGTTCTATGCCGACAGTGCCGTATTCCAGAAGACTTGTTCTTGGGCTGGAATACGGGGCGTTTCGGTTTACTCTGAGCCGGGGTGCCACAAGCAACGATACTTACGTGTCGGTTCCCCTTCTGTCACTGGGATCAAGCACCGTAAGATCGAACCCAGTACAAAGCACCTCTTCCGATTGCAAGATAAATAGATCAAGGTGGCCAAACAAAACCCAAATATCGGAGAATAAATACGAGGCTATAAGCAATCATGCATATAAGAGATCAAAGAAACTCAAATAACTTTCATGGATATAAAAAGATATAACTGATCATAAACTCAAAGTTCATCAGATCCCAACAAACACACCACAAAAAGAGTTACATCATATGGATCTCCAAGAGACCATTGTATTGAGAATCCAGCGAGAGAGAGGAAGCCATCTAGATACTAACTACAGACCCGTAGGTCTACAAAGAACTACTCATGCATCATCGGAGAGGCACCAATGGAAGTGGTGAACCCATCCGTGATAGTGTCTAGATTGGATCTGGTGGTTCTAGACTCTGCGGCGGGTGGAATTGATTTTCGTCGACTCCCCTAGGGTTTCTGGAATATTTGGGTATTTATAGAGCAAAGAAGCGGCCCGGAGGGCACCCGAGGTGGGCACAACCCACCAGGGCATGCTTGGGCCTCCTGGCGCGCCCTGGTGGGTTGTGCTCCCCTCGAAGCACCCCCCATCCACTGCCTTGGCCCATTGGGTGACTTCTGGTCCATAAAAAATCTCCGTGAAGTTTCGTTGCATTTGGACTCCGTTTGGTATTGATTTCCTGCGATGTAAAAAACATGCAGAAAACAACAACTGGCACTTGGCACTATGTCAATAGGTTAGTACCAAAATATGATATAAAATGACTATAAAATTATTATAAAACATCCAAGATTGATAATATAACTGCATGGAACAATCAAAAATTATAGATACGTTGGAGACGTATCAGGCAATCACTTATTTCATATCCAACCATGTTTATTACAAATATAGGTTCAACCACGAATGCATAATTCGATGCAGAGGTACATATACTGAAGAACTACAGAAGCACCAAGTAAAGAATGATGAACCACTGTTGTACTAAAGACTGTAAAGAGAGAGGCGAAAGACATTCTGGTTGCTGTTGAAGGTGAAGTGGAATGCCCATATTGTGCACTCCTCCATGCGTAATGCGCGCACAACTCTAGGCCAACCCCTTGTGATCGCTGCCCGACCATCCTTCACTGTATTCAGTATGACTTCTTGATTCTCATTGTAGTCTGGATGAAATACTTTAACCTTCATTGCGTGTCCACCAATTATGTACTTTTTGAGGTAATCTTGAGTGAACTGCTTCGGGAACCACAGCGAACGAAAAAGATTCAGACATTGTTGTCTAACAACTCATTATGGGCTGTAAAAAGAGAAGGTTGCAGAGTTTGTAGTTACCATCCTACAGCTCACTGTTGTGTTGGATAGAGCATAAACAAATAATTTGCTTGCCACCATTCGTATCTTTTTGCTAATAATCCTTATCAGTTTCCCCACTTGATGCTTGTTCATAAATATCTCATTGCCCCATACGCAAAAGGGTCGATGTGTGGATCCTTGCCAAGGGCATATGTACCTACAAGCACCAAGTCAATATTAGAAGCTAACAAGTGTCCAGGCCACACTACATTATGGAACGACGGGGGGAGTACAAGCCAAGGGATGAAGCTAACCTCTACGGAAAATGGTGGCCACTCCCGTTGTTGTTCTGCATAAGTAGTGGAAAGGCATGATAAGTAGAGAAACCTTAACATCAAACAAATATAGTAAAGGTAAATAACAACATCTCCAAATGATAGCTTGAATGTGTTGGTTTCAGCATGCTGTTAAAGCAGATATAAAATGGAAGGCAATGTTACCGACAACACATCAAATATTGCAATTCAAACTGGTATTGTTGAAATTGAATAGAACATAGGTAATGCTTAAACATCACACTGGATAAATGTGTAAAACTAAAATAAAGGGCATGTGTTAACTACACCAGGAATAACTGGAACCAAATATAGCTGTTCAAACTGGTATTGATGTAGTCGAGCAGCACAGTTCCGACTT
This sequence comes from Thinopyrum obtusiflorum, assembly GCA_036873465.1. Lineage (NCBI taxonomy): Eukaryota > Viridiplantae > Streptophyta > Magnoliopsida > Poales > Poaceae > Thinopyrum > Thinopyrum obtusiflorum. The sequence goes on along the minus strand of JAAAWM010009214.1, from coordinate 17,052 downwards.
GCACATAATGAACAACACATTGTGAATGACTGAAATAAACAAGGCATAAATGACCAGTATAACAACCAAATATAGCCATTGAAAACTGGACAGAGTCTCACTTCAACCAACCTAACAAGCAAATACAGATAAACAGGGCATATGCTTGAAAACTGGACAAATGCTCACTGCAACCAACCTAACAAGCAAATACAGATACACAAGGCATCTGCTTGATAACTGGACAAATGCTAAAAAAACAACCTAACAACCAAATACAGATAAACAAGGCATCTGCTTGATAACTGGACAAATGCTCACTGCAACCAAACTAAGAACCAAATACATATAAACAAGGCATCTGCTCGATAACTGGAAAAATGCTCACTCCAACCCACATAACAACAAAATACAGATAAACAAGGCATCTACTCACTATAAACAACCAAATATAGCCATTCGTGAAACTAAAGTGGAAATTCATACTTAAACATCACATAGCCCTATTCAACAATACATTTTTGCGTAACTGAAATAATTAAACACAGCACAGTTAAAGCACCGCACGGCAAATGCTACCACAACAAAGGGTACTGGTTGGCAAGCTAGAAAAGGTAAGATTTGCTGATAGAATGTTGCCTCACATTTCATGGACGGGATCCTTCTAGTTGGAAGAGCACAGACCCGTGGTGTGCTCTCTGATGTCACAGATGAGTTGTTTCACCATGGAAGAACCTTCATGGGTGCCCTCCTCATAGTTATCACTACAAAAAAAAGACACTTCAGTGATGATACGTGTTTGTCACAGTAGGTCACATTTTCTGTCTTGCATGTACATCGATGACAATTTTATGACAGAATCAAGATAGTCATACCTGTGCTGTCGTAGAAGTGTTCCGTGACATTACCAAAATTATCATCACAGAAGTGTTCACTTCCATGACGATAAATGCCGTGTCATGGAAGTGCTTTCGTCAAGGGTGACCGACATGTGGCATCCACCGTAACGGGTCGCCTAAGCTATCGGGTCCGGTTTTGGATCCGGTAACCCGCTAACAGCCACGACCAATGACGATTTTCCACGTGTAAAATTCTCATTGGCCGACGGAACCACGTGTCCGCTCCGCGTTGGCACAGGTGTCACTCATCCAATGGGCGAGATGCGCCTATGATATGTCGACACGTGGACCAGCCCAACAGTGGCCCATTCAGGTTAAAAGGCCAGGCCTATCAAAATAAGCGGGCCGGCCCATTACCAGCCTACTTGAGTCAGGCCCATTTACAAGCACGGCCCATACAAGTTACACAGAATCAGCCCATCGTCAGTTTTAGGCCGTTAACGGCCTGCTACGTCTTTGGACCCAATTGTGGCCCGAGCTTCTTTTGGCCTATTAGTGGCCCATCGTCAGTTCCAGCCCGTTAATGGCCCGGAACGTCTTTCGGCCTTTTCTCTGCCCATTCTGCAGTTGGGCCAATTCTAGCCCGCTGTGACTTTAGGCTTGTAATCGGCCCATTCAGTAAATGGGCCAACTCCTTGCCCATTTTGTCTCTCGGCCTGTTAACGGCCCGCACAGCAGTTGGGCCTTTGACTTTAGATCCATTAGGGGCCCACGTTCCGCAGGGCATCATTTCAGCCCAGCGCGACTTTCGGCCTATTAAAAGCCTAGTTTACAAATTGGGCCTCCTATGCCCCATAACACTTTCGGCCTCTTACTGGCCCGTAAAGTAAAAGGGCCGACACAAAATTCACATCTATTTCGGCCTGCTAGAGGCCTGCGGGCCATTTCCATTTATATGACCCTATCGAGCTTTTGGCCTGTTAACGGCCTTCTAAGAGCCGTTGTTATAGTGGGCCACGTCTTTTGGGATCCACTTAATATTATTTTGACCAGCCCAATTAAGGCCCGCTTTGACTACACATGTTTGTTCATTTGTATGGCATCCAGGAAATGTTTGGGTGTGTGGCATATTCAAGAATTATCCTACTCTATACTATCGCCTCTAAAAAACATACACTATACAATAAAAAGAATAAGGCATAGAAACGTAGAATAATCCTACACTGTACAATAAAGAAATTACAGCCAAATATACCCACTGGGCATTATAGTTCGGCACCAGTGATAATAAAGCGTACACAAACAGCAAATTACATACACTGGACAAATAAATCTCATACATCATGGACACGCATCAACAGAACTTACCATTTGAACTATAGTCTCTTCAGAAAATAGGATTGGCCGGATTTAGATAGCACAAATTTCAGTCTGCAAAATCTCCAATTCCTTCATGATTACCTCAGTGTCTTGTTTCATTTTTTTTGACTCCTGCATCTAATACCTGCATATCCAGTCTCAATTTGTTGATTGTACGTTGAGAATCATGTACATGTTCTCTTGCCACCTCTAGTTGATGCTCGAGAACATCAGCACATTCCAATTCCAATCCATAATCATTCGGTAACTGCCATGCCACACTGCTCGCAGATCTTTGTGTTGATGTCACTTCATCCTGAAATGTTTCTGTAAGTACACATGACTATGGCAAAAATATAGTTACAACAGTGAAGCAAGCAAGACAGACTATTTTGTACATGGCAAAACAGGAATAACAATAATGTTACACGTCATGAAGCATAAGCAAGTGATATTTTAAAAATTATAAAAATGGTAGTATGTGCAGCGTGCATACAGAAATCTCTCTTAGCTCACCAGAGGAGCGTGATGTTGGGGCCAAATCCAAAACATAGACAAGTTACAAATTTAGACAGCAAGTTGCGTATAAGTAAGCAAGCAGTTGGCCATTCTGTAGCTCAATTAAAGTCTCAGGGAGCATAATGAATAGCATAGGGATTCAGACAAACCTAGTACAGCAAGCAAAGCTATGCAATCATTAGCCTAGTGTAAACTAGATTGTGAGCCTCATGCAGTAATAGTTGGTTAATAGACTTCAAAGCTTCAGGCCCACTTTGCCAGAGTAATTAAATGGTAAGGCCTTTAATTATGTCAACTAATAGTTATACAAGTACCCAACATCAGGCATCATTGTTTGGGCATCTCATTAACTGATGACAAATAAAGCAATTGAGAAGAGCAAATTAACTATGCCTGAAACAAATAAGGAATTGAATTGTTGAGTTGGATACAGTCCCCCCCCCCCCCCCCCCCCCCCCCCCCCCCCCCCCCCCCCCCCCCCCCCCCCCCCCCCCCCCCCCCCCCCCCCCCCCCCCCCCCCCCCCCCCCCCCCCCCCCCCCCCCCCCCCCCCCCCCCCCCCCCCCCCCCCCCCCCCCCCCCCCCCCCCCCCCCCCCCCCCCCCCCCCCCCCCCCCCCCCCCCCCCCCCCCCCCCCCCCCCCCCCCCCCCCCCCCCCCCCCCCCCCCCCCCCCCCCCCCCCCCCCCCCCCCCCCCCCCCCCCCCCCCCCCCCCCCCCCCCCCCCCCCCCCCCCCCCCCCCCCCCCCCCCCCCCCCCCCCCCCCCCCCCCCCCCCCCCCCCCCCCCCCCCCCCCCCCCCCCCCCCCCCCCCCCCCCCCCCCCCCCCCCCCCCCCCCCCCCCCCCCCCCCCCCCCCCCCCCCCCCCCCCCCCCCCCCCCCCCCCCCCCCCCCCCCCCCCCCCCCCCCCCCCCCCCCCCCCCCCCCCCCCCCCCCCCCCCCCCCCCCCCCCCCCCCCCCCCCCCCCCCCCCCCCCCCCCCCCCCCCCCCCCCCCCCCCCCCCCCCCCCCCCCCCCCCCCCCCCCCCCCCCCCCCCCCCCCCCCCCCCCCCCCCCCCCCCCCCCCCCCCCCCCCCCCCCCCCCCCCCCCCCCCCCCCCCCCCCCCCCCCCCCCCCCCCCCCCCCCCCCCCCCCCCCCCCCCCCCCCCCCCCCCCCCCCCCCCCCCCCCCCCCCCCCCCCCCCCCCCCCCCCCCCCCCCCCCCCCCCCCCCCCCCCCCCCCCCCCCCCCCCCCCCCCCCCCCCCCCCCCCCCCCCCCCCCCCCCCCCCCCCCCCCCCCCCCCCCCCCCCCCCCCCCCCCCCCCCCCCCCCCCCCCCCCCCCCCCCCCCCCCCCCCCCCCCCCCCCCCCCCCCCCCCCCCCCCCCCCCCCCCCCCCCCCCCCCCCCCCCCCCCCCCCCCCCCCCCCCCCCCCCCCCCCCCCCCCCCCCCCCCCCCCCCCCCCCCCCCCCCCCCCCCCCCCCCCCCCCCCCCCCCCCCCCCCCCCCCCCCCCCCCCCCCCCCCCCCCCCCAGGGCTAAATCTCCCCGGCTACTCCTCCGTCTGGCGCCGCCCCTCATTCTCATGGTCTCCAGCAGCTGCTCCACTGTGGTCCATCCAACGCAATACTCCGGCGGGCGGCGCACAACTAAGGCTGATGCCACACTACGGCAGAAGGCACCTTATTCCCCCTCCCCTCCTCCCAGGCCGTGGTCTTGAGGTGCTGTTGAAGGATGAGCTCATCCAACAAGGTGAGGATCTCCTCTGATTTTTTGCCAAATTTTCATTCATATCCACTATACGATGAATTGCTATGAGCTGCTTCTGCTGCCGCTATATGATGCATTGCTATGAGTTGCTCCTGCTGCTGCTAAATGATGAATTGCTATGAGCTGCTGCTGCTATATGATGAATTGCTATGAGCTGCTGCTTGCTGCTATATGATGAGTTGCTATAAGTTGCTCCTGCTGCTGCTATATGATGAGTTGCTATAAGCTGCTCCTACTGCTGCTATATGATGAATTGCTATGAGCTGCTTCTGCTGCTGCTATATGATGAATTGCTATGAGCTGCTCCTGCTGCTGCTATATGATGAATTGCTATGAGCTGCTGCTGGTATATGATGAATTGCACACTGTTGTTGCTGCTGCTGCTGCTGTATGATGAGTTGCTATGAGCTGCTGCTGCTATATGATGCTTTCAGGTGGCTGTTATATGATAATAACCAGCCACTTGGACAATCGAATTTCAATAAATAATTGTTCTTCATTTAAATGTGGGTCATGCGTTCTTCATTTAAATTAGGCAATGGGATCTATATGGAAGACATTGACCAAAGTAGATTGTGCCAAGTAGATGGTATCTTTGTATTTGCATTTTGAACAAATAGTGATGGTCTGTTTTCCTATCATATTAATTACTGCAGTGGGTTCAATTTGTGATGTTTGCAAGTCAAATTAATTTTCATATGGGTAGAAAAATGACAAAATATAATGCAATCTAGACTTTTCACTGATCATACCAAAGATAAGCTGAAAATGAAGGCAATGAAAAGAACTGGTTGGCTTATTACCTGGAGCTTATATTCACATGTGCTTATTTTCTTAGGATAACTTGTAATAATGGTCCCTATCTGCAAGTTGATACGGCTAATTGCCACATACATCTTGTACTTTTTCATTGTGTAACCCTATCTGCAAGTTGACACGGCTAATTTCAGACATCTCTACATGATAGTACATTGCATATCCCTTGCGCATATTTAAACCACCAATTAACGATTGTGTGCTTAGCATAAACTAGCCATGACTCTGTGTGCTGGACTGGCAGGCACTCTAAGGGAGCGTAATGTAGTGCACTGGAATTCCTACATGCCACCTACGATTTTGTGTAATGTACTACCTCTGTTCCTAAATATATGTCTTTGTAGAGATTCCAGTATGGACCACATACAGATGTATATAGATGCTTTTTCGAGTGTAGATTCACTCATTTTGCTCCGTATGTAGCCTATAGTGGAATCACTAGAAAGACTTATATTTAGGAACGGAGGTACGAGGTAGTATCATGTATGACATCTACATATCTAATTTAGCAGCCAGTAGTAGAAATCATTGTCTGCACAAAGGGATTACTGGTCAAAAATCCTAGCAAAGAACGCTGGCAGGCACACAGCAATACAAGAGAGAGAGACGCACTTACAAGATCATAGCAATGCCTCAGTCCAGGATCTTGGTTGGCCAAGCTATTAGATCCAGAAGAAACATCGTCCTTGTAGTTTTTGCCAGCTGCATAATAGGTAACAGCGACATGTTAGTATATTTGAAGTACATCGGGCAGGTGATGCTGGACGGGTTTAAAGGTGAAGTACCTAGGCCGTGGTGGGTGCTTGGCATCTTGCCAGACGGTGGGAATCAGGATAGAAACGTCAAGGGTGATGACGCTGCGCTGGCTGTCTCGGGGTCCGGTAAGGAGATCTAGAACCGTCGAGTAGGGTGTTTGTGGAGCGGCTTCGGTAGGGTGGACTACGGTGTGGGCGAAGCAGATCTGTAGCCGTGGACGAGGGCATCGGTGAAGCTGCTCCGGTGATTGGGTTAAGGATGGTGTCGACGATGCGGATCTGCGGCCGTGGGCGGGGCGTAAGAAGCTCCTCCGGTAGGTTGGATGAGGGTGTGACGAAGCGGATCTGTGACCGTGGACTTGTGAGTTGAGAATGGTATAGGCAAAGCTACTCCGGTAGGGTTGACGATGGTGTCCATGAAGCAGCTCCGGTAGGGTTGAGGAAGGTGTCGGCGAAGAGGATCAGAGGCCGTCGACGAGGGCGTCGGTGGGGCGGCTCGGGGGGTGTGGACGAAGAGTCTCTGGTGGGGAGTACGAATGAGCCGCTGCAGATGCGCTGCGGTTGACGAGAGTACCGGCGAAGCAGATCCGGCGCCGTGGACAAGGCCGGCACTAAATGGGCTATGGTACAGTGGTGGATGAGCAGTCTACTTGTTTCTAGTGGATGTGGGAGGGGTAGATGCGGCCGCAGAAGCAGATCCGGTGAGGTGGACGCCGCTGGTAGTGAATGAGCTCTGGTACGCCGGTGGATGAGCAGTCTAGGGTTTTGAGAGGGGAGGGGTAGAAAGGCCGATGAAGTACGGACGGCATCATGTAAGATGCTCTGGTGCTGTGGAGTTAGTCGTTTTTGCGGGAGGGGGAGAGGAAATGGGGTGCCGTGTGGTGGGGGGAACCAGAAGTTACCAAAGTAGCCCCGACCTATTATGTAGATGAGGGCGGTATTGTTACTGTTGTTCTCCGTGCACCAAGGACAAAAGGGGAATTTCGCATGCTAAAGACTAGGTGGCGGTAATTTTAGAAGGAGGCGGGAGATTTTGCCGCCCACGGGATCGTTCGTGTCCAGTTTCAACTAATTTTGGACCGTGCTAGCGGGAAGGTCATGCGAGACTGTGTACACGGGGCACGCGTCAGCAGTTAATAACTGGTGTGAAGTCCACCCTAGAAAAAAAGACAATAACTCGGGATGATGCGCCGATAACTTGGACGTTCACACGGGCGCGGCCAATCGTACGGGTGTAGAGGCGCGTTCACAAAAAAAGGGATCAAACGCTCAGCCCCCCCCCCCCCCCCCCCCCCCCCCCCCCCCCCCCCCCCCCCCCCCCCCCCCCCCCCCCCCCCCCCCCCCCCCCCCCCCCCCCCCCCCCCCCCCCCCCCCCCCCCCCCCCCCCCCCCCCCCCCCCCCCCCCCCCCCCCCCCCCCCCCCCCCCCCCCCCCCCCCCCCCCCCCCCCCCCCCCCCCCCCCCCCCCCCCCCCCCCCCCCCCCCCCCCCCCCCCCCCCCCCCCCCCCCCCCCCCCCCCCCCCCCCCCCCCCCCCCCCCCCCCCCCCCCCCCCCCCCCCCCCCCCCCCCCCCCCCCCCCCCCCCCCCCCCCCCCCCCCCCCCCCCCCCCCCCCCCCCCCCCCCCCCCCCCCCCCCCCCCCCCCCCCCCCCCCCCCCCCCCCCCCCCCCCCCCCCCCCCCCCCCCCCCCCCCCCCCCCCCCCCCCCCCCCCCCCCCCCCCCCCCCCCCCCCCCCCCCCCCCCCCCCCCCCCCCCCCCCCCCCCCCCCCCCCCCCCCCCCCCCCCCCCCCCCCCCCCCCCCCCCCCCCCCCCCCCCCCCCCCCCCCCCCCCCCCCCCCCCCCCCCCCCCCCCCCCCCCCCCCCCCCCCCCCCCCCCCCCCCCCCCCCCCCCCCCCCCCCCCCCCCCCCCCCCCCCCCCCCCCCCCCCCCCCCCCCCCCCCCCCCCCCCCCCCCCCCCCCCCCCCCCCCCCCCCCCCCCCCCCCCCCCCCCCCCCCCCCCCCCCCCCCCCCCCCCCCCCCCCCCCCCCCCCCCCCCCCCCCCCCCCCCCCCCCCCCCCCCCCCCCCCCCCCCCCCCCCCCCCCCCCCCCCCCCCCCCCCCCCCCCCCCCCCCCCCCCCCCCCCCCCCCCCCCCCCCCCCCCCCCCCCCCCCCCCCCCCCCCCCCCCCCCCCCCCCCCCCCCCCCCCCCCCCCCCCCCCCCCCCCCCCCCCCCCCCCCCCCCCCCCCCCCCCCCCCCCCCCCCCCCCCCCCCCCCCCCCCCCCCCCCCCCCCCCCCCCCCCCCCCCCCCCCCCCCCCCCCCCCCCCCCCCCCCCCCCCCCCCCCCCCCCCCCCCCCCCCCCCCCCCCCCCCCCCCCCCCCCCCCCCCCCCCCCCCCCCCCCCCCCCCCCCCCCCCCCCCCCCCCCCCCCCCCCCCCCCCCCCCCCCCCCCCCCCCCCCCCCCCCCCCCCCCCCCCCCCCCCCCCCCCCCCCCCCCCCCCCCCCCCCCCCCCCCCCCCCCCCCCCCCCCCCCCCCCCCCCCCCCCCCCCCCCCCCCCCCCCCCCCCCCCCCCCCCCCCCCCCCCCCCCCCCCCCCCCCCCCCCCCCCCCCCCCCCCCCCCCCCCCCCCCCCCCCCCCCCCCCCCCCCCCCCCCCCCCCCCCCCCCCCCCCCCCCCCCCCCCCCCCCCCCCCCCCCCCCCCCCCCCCCCCCCCCCCCCCCCCCCCCCCCCCCCCCCCCCCCCCCCCCCCCCCCCCCCCCCCCCCCCCCCCCCCCCCCCCCCCCCCCCCCCCCCCCCCCCCCCCCCCCCCCCCCCCCCCCCCCCCCCCCCCCCCCCCCCCCCCCCCCCCCCCCCCCCCCCCCCCCCCCCCCCCCCCCCCCCCCCCCCCCCCCCCCCCCCCCCCCCCCCCCCCCCCCCCCCCCCCCCCCCCCCCCCCCCCCCCCCCCCCCCCCCCCCCCCCCCCCCCCCCCCCCCCCCCCCCCCCCCCCCCCCCCCCCCCCCCCCCCCCCCCCCCCCCCCCCCCCCCCCCCCCCCCCCCCCCCCCCCCCCCCCCCCCCCCCCCCCCCCCCCCCCCCCCCCCCCCCCCCCCCCCCCCCCCCCCCCCCCCCCCCCCCCCCCCCCCCCCCCCCCCCCCCCCCCCCCCCCCCCCCCCCCCCCCCCCCCCCCCCCCCCCCCCCCCCCCCCCCCCCCCCCCCCCCCCCCCCCCCCCCCCCCCCCCCCCCCCCCCCCCCCCCCCCCCCCCCCCCCCCCCCCCCCCCCCCCCCCCCCCCCCCCCCCCCCCCCCCCCCCCCCCCCCCCCCCCCCCCCCCCCCCCCCCCCCCCCCCCCCCCCCCCCCCCCCCCCCCCCCCCCCCCCCCCCCCCCCCCCCCCCCCCCCCCCCCCCCCCCCCCCCCCCCCCCCCCCCCCCCCCCCCCCCCCCCCCCCCCCCCCCCCCCCCCCCCCCCCCCCCCCCCCCCCCCCCCCCCCCCCCCCCCCCCCCCCCCCCCCCCCCCCCCCCCCCCCCCCCCCCCCCCCCCCCCCCCCCCCCCCCCCCCCCCCCCCCCCCCCCCCCCCCCCCCCCCCCCCCCCCCCCCCCCCCCCCCCCCCCCCCCCCCCCCCCCCCCCCCCCCCCCCCCCCCCCCCCCCCCCCCCCCCCCCCCCCCCCCCCCCCCCCCCCCCCCCCCCCTGCACCCAAGTGGCGGCGGCCTCCCGTGTTCTACTTCTCCTCGATGATGGCGGCGGACACGGAGAAGCTGGCCACCGACTCGTCGCTCTCCATGCACCCGGCTTCTGTCTCTACCTGCATGGCATTGCCACACACACGGGAGGCGCGGCCGCAGGCATGGGAGGCGCGGCCGCAAGCATGGGAGGCGCGCCCACAGACACGGGAGGCATGTCCACCGCAGACACTAGTGGCGCGGTACGACGCGACAACCATGACTCCCGTACAGGCGTGCTCACCGCCGTGCCGGCGTGGAGCAACTCGCCACTCCTCACCGAGCTGAACTGGAGCAGCGAGTTCCTGAACCACGCGCGGGATTGGGGCGGCAAATGGCTCCGTCGGGCCAAGCGAGGTTGATGTAGCACCGAGCGGCCTCGCCCGTATCCGGAGGGCTCGGCGGGCCACCCAGCCCAGTAGTATGCCGGAGAACGGCTCCTCAGAAGACATCGGAAGAGTGGAGAAAATGGTGATGGAGGAGATGGGGTAGCGGCGGAGGGGTGCGATTCTTGCCCGCTGTCTGTCTGGCCTCGTTTAAATAGAGGGTCGACGGTAGGAGCTTGGCCGGTGTCTGGCCTCGTTTAAACTGAGGGCGGAAGGGAGGAGCTCGGCCGGTGTTGCGTTTAATTCCGGCCCGCTTATGAACGGACGTGTGGACGGAGTAGGTTTCTCGGTTTGCATGCGGGTTTAACGGAGGGGTTTGATGGAGGCGAGGAGGTGTGTTCAGCCGGGCGTGCAGCGGGCGGCGCAGTACTATTCGATTTGACAGTGGGCGGCGCAGTTCCCGATACGGCTTTAATGCAGACAAGGGAGGGGTAGCGGTTCCCTAAATGTTGAACGGTCACTGATGCATCCTCCTTCAATTAGAATCGTGCGTGCATGAGGGAAGTAATGGGAGGAGGACCAGGAAAAGAGGCTGCACGATGTGAATGCAACGTAGTTTGCACTCATATAAAGGCGCCCCTCCATTCCAATGCATCTACCACATCGTACGCACCTAAGCATTTGCCTAAGCACCTACATTAAGCGCAAAAGTGCTCACTCCAAACCCATGGCGGCGATGCGCGCGAGCGGAAACCGGCTGTGCCAGATGGTCCACGATGCCGGCCTGCGACATGGCGCCGAGGATCGTCACCAGACGGTTTTCGCGACTGGCTGGTGGATGGCTGCCGTCGATGCCAACTACGACTCTCAGTTGGACCAGATGATCGTTGCCACAACCAACAAGTTCATCGTCCTCAAGAAGCTTGGGGACGACATCGCCGTACTCCTCCAGCCCGCGCGCCCGGGCTCCTCATTGCCTGCCACCCTAATCGGCCTCCATGGCCGAAACCTCTTTCAAGCACTAGTGGCCCTGCGACTACCCGCCGACGCCACGAAGAATATCCACCTGGAGGTCGCGCTCGCCGCGAGGCGCCTCACCCTGCAAGAATTCGTCGACCTACACATCCACATGTACGAGAAAATCGTGTACATAGGTATCTACAAGGCCATTGAGGACGCTACGACGTTGGCCTTCCTCAACCAGCTGGAAGCCTTGGTTGCCTTTGCTGAGAAGCACCTTGACCTCGCCACAAAAGCCGCTGCTCCATAGCCGCCGGTCGGTGGCCCGGCGCACTAAGTTGAGGAGGAGGTCGTACGTTAATGGATGCATCTTTCTTCTTGCCTCATGTAACCACCACTGCGATCGCATCATCGTGTCCTTAATTCTTATTGTGCTATTGCATTCCCGTTCCAGTCAATAGTGACATGTGCGATCCCTTTGCTTAATTATATGCATCACTGTAACTAGTACTCCATCTGTCAATTTATAAGTTGTGCTTACCTTTTCCATCAACTTCGTGCAGCGCACGGGCATCTTGCTAGAAACACTAGAACATGTCGGACCGCATGCGACCAAACCAACGATGCGCCAACCTAGCTACTACGTACCCTACTTATCTGGCGGAAATAGCCCCGCCCTAGCATTTCCAATCGTTATTTCTATCTATCGATCGTGCCAAGGAGCAGAACCAAATGTTACAATTTATACATTTTTCTCTACTCCTACTACTCCTATAAAAGACTCAGTTGGTGATGGTGGTGCGTCTGCCATTCATCATTTCTGACCATTAGATCTGCATCTAACGGCTGTGAGGTAAGTTGTGGCATTTCTCTACTCCTATAAAAGACTCAGTTGGTGATGATGGTGTGTCTGCCATCCGTCATTTCTAACCATCAGATCTGCATCTAACGACTATGATGTACTAGGCCAGTAAGAGGAAAAGGCCTGCCGCATTCGCGTCGCACCCCCACACGCCCGGGAATCGTCGCAACGCATGGGCACATTGCCAGTAAGAGGAAAAGGCCTGCCATGTTCGCGTCGCACCCCCACACGCCCGGGCTGGAGTACTCCACGGCACGCCACATAGCTAGGGAAGGCGTGTTGCCTAGCATTTTCACTTTCATGTGGGACCGCCGTTGAGCAAACCGACTATTGGCAGACCGCAACCCGCCCGCCGCCGGGTTGGAAAACAGAAACGAGGGGAAGATCTAGCTGTAGCACGAAAGCCAAGAATTTTGGTGTCTGATGGGGCTCGTTGATAGAGTGTTATATTCATAACTAGCAAGATGCCCATGCGTTGCACGGAAAATCAAGATGCATTTGTATGAGTAGTTTATGTTGTTGGAGAAAAGGATGAACAAGAGAAGGCCTTATGTTTGCAAATGTGGAGAGGGGTGTGGGTATCTTTTTGCAAAATTGCCATAGTTTCCTTCCTATCTATCAGATATAAATCGGACGGCCTATATTGCAGGATGGCAGGCACACCATCATCACCAACTCTGTTTTCATAAGAGTATAGAGACACGTAGACAGGATGCACATAGAGGAATTTTGTTACTGCATGTTGTTACGTACTACTAGTACCTACTCCCTCCTTCTGGTTCACTACTAGTACTCCCTCCGTCCTGGCTTATTGGTCCCCTTTGTACTCAATTCATGAGCTCATTTTCCTCAAGAAATTGTCTTTACCAATGTATTAATATCGGGAATGCATGTGTGAACAACGAATGATTAAACCTTGCATGCAACGTTTTGACAAAGCATTGACTTATGAACATTTGAATGTGAGGGACTACAACCTCGTGCATGCATGCAACAGTCACACATACACATGGACGCAAAAACGTGCGTGACGCCCTAATGCATGCATGTCCGAGCACACGACGGAACACACACGGTCACGCTCAAGTGCTCAGCCTACACGTGCATGCACACACATACTCAGCAAGGGTGTGCTAGTGACCGTATAAACATCAGAAAATGTATATGTTGACCGCAATGAGCGTATTATGAAGTCCACTGACCGTATTTTTACAAATATACAGATATAGAGAGTAGAATGCGTGCAATGCACGACCATACTAGTTGGTTACCAAATATCATCCGGGTTTGGCACGAGCTCGTACTGCGGCAGCAGCACAAGGCGTGCCGCACGAGTTACATTTCCCTCTCGGGGCCCACGGCACCGAGCTTCAGTGGCTTAGTGCACCGGCCTATGAGTCAATGACACGCGGACCTTAAATGCGGCTGGCCCACATGTCATTATCATGGTGGTGGCGTGGTTCGCGACTCACTCGTTCGAGATGAACCGGCTGGTGGTGGCGTGGCCGTGGTGAGGGTGCCATAGCTGGGCGTCAAGGCGTTACGAGGCGTAGATGGCCACACCGGCGGGTACTACCTGTAGTACAGAAGTACTCCAGCTAAGGATTGATGCCCGGGGCGAAATGTGTCACAGCCGCTGGATGAAAATTTGATGGTGCGGGAGTACGGATCGAAGCACAGGAGCGGAGCAGGCAAACCGCATCCAATCGGGTGTGGCTGTGGTAGAAAGTTGATGGTCACCACAGTTCAGCTGGCCCGCATGTCATGCACACAAAGGCAGAGTAGCGGTGGGGCCGAGAGGGATGAGGCGCACGTCGGGGGACGTCGTGCCGTGGGTTGGAGCGGCGTCGTGGGAATCGCGTGTGGGTGTGGCAGTGGTAGAACATTGGTAGTAGTAGTCTCTATCTCTATCTCTACTCTACTCTTACTACTAAGGTACACGTGCATTGCACGCATTAGATTTGGCAACCAAATTATGAATAAACACCACACTATAGCATGTAAGCTTTGAGTCATGTATGCATGATGTAGATCTTCGTTTAATTTTTATAGTTCATCTCATTCAAAATCCATTAGCTTTTATAAAAAAAGATAATCTATTTTAAGATTAATGGAATTGTGCATTGTAAAGCATAAAGTAAAAACAAATAATGGCAATTCATCTAGGAAAAAAACTGGGAATTGTGATATGGAAGATTCTAGAACAAAGGAGAAGTGCTTGTGTTTTGAGATTTGTGCATTATGCTTTAGTTCAACCATGGAGTATTCTACATGTGGCAGAATTTGGTTAAATGTAGATGATATCCAATGGTCGGTAGTGCTCAAATTTGCCATCTCTGCACCGTCGGATTGGCTTCATCCAACGACCATCTTTCAAAATTATTCGCACACTATATAGGGGTATAGATAAGAAAACAGAGTTGTTGATGATGGTGTGCCTGCCATCCTGCAGTATAGGCCGTCCGATTTATATCTGACGGATAGGTAGGAAACTATGGCAATTTTGCAAAAAAATACCCACACCCCTCTTATACTAGCAAGATGCCCGTGCGTTGCACGGAACATCAAGATGCATTTGTATGACTAGTTTATCTTGTGGGAGAAAAGGATGGACGAGGGAAGGCCTTATTTGGAAATGTGGAGAGGGGTGTGGGTATCTTTTTGCAAAATTGCCATAGTTTCCTTCCTATCCGTCGGATATAAATAGGATGGCCTATCTCTACTCTTATAAAAACAGAGTTGGTGATGATGGTGTGCCTGCCATCCTGCAATATAGACTGTCCGATCTATATCCGACGGATGGGAAGGAAACTATGACAATTTACCCGCACTCCTCTCCACATTTGCAGATAAGGCCTTCCCTTGTTCAACCTTTTCTCCCACAAGATCTTGATGTTCCGTGCAACGCACGGGCATCTTGCTAGTCTCTACTCTTATAAAAAACAGAGTTGGTGATGATGGTGTGCCTGCCACCCTGCAATATAGGCCGTCTGATTTTATATCTGATGGATAGGAAGAAAACTGTGGCAATTTTGCAAAAGGAAACCTACACTCCTCTCCACATTTGCAAATAAGGCCTTCCCTCGTTCATCCTTTTCTCTCACAAGATAAACTACTCATACAAATGCATCTTGATGTTCCGTGCAACGCACGAGGATGTTTCCTTGGGGGTCTCTCCAGCGCGGCGTGGTCGTAGTTGCAAGTTGACGCCCCTTGAGATGCCGACGTTGAGGGGCACTCAGATTTTGTCCGATGAGCATGTAATATGAGTTAGATCACGTAGTAAATGCATTCTAAAGACAACTTCCGTGTCCATTTCCTAATTCTCCCCCTGCCCACTGTTTCACAGGTTAGTCTTGGTGCGAGTGGAGATTGGCTTGCATATGTGCGGGAGGGTACCAACATCAATTTGCACAACATTTACAACGGTGACACCGTTCCCGTAGAATGTTTGTCCAACATTGGGATCAGCCATGCAATGGGCCACCGCCTGAATTGGTACGATGGAACCACGGTGAGATTGAAGAAGATAGCACGAACCTTGCACATGGCGGTCAAAGGTGGACGATGCTGTCTGCGGTCGATTTGTTGCCGTACGAGTACGAAGACGCTGTGGTCCTTTCTAACTGTATCTTCGCGGTGACAAACCAGGGGACTTGTTTCGTATGGGCCTCATCCTACGGTATACTCCCTCTCTCCCAGTTTATTTGTTTTGACTTTTTTTTGTTTTATAAGTTTCAAATTCAAATTTAGAGCTCCCCATCACATCTTGAGATTACAATGTCCATTAAATCGTTGCGTGCATGTATAGTAAAGAAACAAATCTCAAGTTTGCCATGAGTTCGTGCAGCGGTAGCACCACAAGGCCTGGCGCAGGAGTTACATTTACCTCTCGGGGCCCTCGGG
The DNA here is from genome assembly GCA_036873465.1 of Thinopyrum obtusiflorum. Lineage (NCBI taxonomy): Eukaryota > Viridiplantae > Streptophyta > Magnoliopsida > Poales > Poaceae > Thinopyrum > Thinopyrum obtusiflorum. The sequence goes on along the minus strand of JAAAWM010009214.1, from coordinate 1,327 downwards.
TCTGAGATTCAGTGCCTTACGACACCTGCCTTTGAGTCAATAACATGTGGACCCGATAGGTGGCTGGTCCACATGTAATGCTCTCGAAGGCAGAGGGGCAGTGGGGCCGAGAGGGGTCAGCCGCAGGTCGGGGGATGTGTGGTGTCATGTGTTCGAGCGGCGTCGTGGGAATCGTGTGTGGCTGTGGTAGAAACTTGATGCTCGCCGCATTTTAGTTGGCCCACATGTCATGCACACAAAGGCAGAGGGGCGGTGCGGCCGAGAGGGGTGAGGCGCACGTCGGGGGACGTGGTGCCGTGGGTTGGAGCGGTGTCATGGGAATCGCGAGTGGCAGTGGATGAAACATGATGGTCGCTGTAGTTGAACTTCCATGGACAAGCTGTCATGTCTACGGACACATGCATTGCATACCGATCACTGGAAGGAGTAGTAGAGAAACCTAGGCGGCTAAATAGTTCCTTATAGTCAAGCGGACCCATGCTACTACTTGTTCCAAAGACATGCACACCATCGAAATAGTCCATCTATATCAATATACACAGAGAGGGAATATTTTTTTTACAAGAGAGGAAATAGTTCATCCATCCATAATGCCCTGCTGCTGGTGCTGCATCTTCTTCTTCTTCTTCTTCTTCTTGTTCTCATTTTCTGTGGGAGACGGCTTCACAACAAGCTCTCTCGACCTTGCAGCTATCTCGAAACTCACACGGGCATCGAGGGCAGCATATTTTATCCGCTCGTATGTCAAGGGATAATTCTCCCATCCAGACGACCTTAATGCCAGCGTCTCGTCACCCTTCTGAAGATTTGTTCCGAGCATAAAATTTGCTACATTGAATAGGGATGGTGTCGGTTTATCACAATCTTCTACAGGAATTTTTATTTTGGTTTGTACGTCAGCGATGCTTTTCAAATCAAGGTTGTACGGCTCCAACTTCTGTTTGTCCCCTGCGATGGCTGCCCCACAGAAGTATATGTCCTCCCGAGACAAGAAATCGTGAAGCTCACCTGGTATGGAGGGCGCGTGTATGATGTGGTACACTAAAACATCATCTTCGAGGCACAGCTGAAGGACGGCGGCGCGTTGGATCTTCCCAGTGGCACGCTCCGTGTACTCTGCGTCGAGACCGATGACCTTCATCTCCACCTTTTGGAGGGAGTTGGATACATTGTTGATCCATTTCCGAACAACCCTTGGGTGGTCGGTGACTGTGGCAACTATGCTCAACGAGCCTTCGACGAGGACATGTTGGACGCTAAAAACCTGCATCTCGCTCTCTTTCGCCATTTGGAACCGCTGGACCGGAGGGCTATGGTTTGGAGAATT
>JAAAWM010009213.1:0-20681 GCA_036873465.1 Thinopyrum obtusiflorum | reverse complement strand
ACCTTCAACAAGGACCGGCCGCAGTGAAATTCGATTCAACTAAAGTTGGAGAAACAGACACCCGCCAGCCACCTTTATGCAAAACTAGTTGCATGTCTGTCGGTGGAACCGGTCTCATGAACATGGTCATGTAAGGTTGGTCCGGGCCGCTTCATCCAACAATGCCGCCGAATCAAAATAAGACATTGGTGGTAAGCAGTATAACGATCACCGCTCACAACTCTTTGTGTTCTACTCGTGCATATCATCTACGCATAGACCTGGCTCGGATGCCACTGAAGGGGAACGTAGCATGTAGTTTCAAAAAAATTCTTACACTCACGCAAGATCTATCTAGGAGATGCATAGCAACGAGAGGGGGAGAGTGTGTCCATGTACCCTCGTAGACCGAAAGCGGAAGCATTTGTTAACACGGTTGATGTAGTCGAACTTCTTCTCGTTCCGACCGATCAAGTACCGAACGTATGGCACCTCCGAGTTTTGCACACGTTCAGCTCGATGACGTCCCTCGAACTCTTGATCCAGCAAAATGTAGATGGAGAGTTCCATCAGCACGACGGCGTGGTGACGGAGATGCTGAAGTGTTCCGCGCAGGGCTTCGCCTCAGCACTACGTAAATATGACCGGAGGCGTAAAGTGTGGAGGGGGGCGCCGCACACGGCTAACAATGTTTGATGCGTATTCTAGCGGTGCCTCCCACACATATATATAGGTCGAAGGGGAGGAGAGGTAGCCAAGGGGGCGCCCCAAGTAGGAGCAATCCTAGTTGGGGTCCTCCCAATTTGGCCTCCCCCCTTTCCTATTCCTATTCGGAGTAGGAAGAGAAGAGGGGGAAGGGGGAATCCTATTCCCTTTTTCCTTTTCTCCTTCCCCTTTTCTACTCCAATTTGGCCAGCCCATATGGGGGGCGCACCAGCCCCCTAGGGGCTGGTCTGTCCCCTTCTTGGCCCATTAGGCCCATATAGCTTGACGGGGGTTGCCCGGAACCCCTTCCGGTGACCCGATACGTACCCGGTACCCCCGGAACACTTCCGGTGTTCGAATACTATCATCCTATATATGAATCTTTACCTATCGACCATTTCGAGACTTCTTGTCATGTCCGTGATCTCATCCGGGACTCCGAACAACATTCAGTCACCAAATCACATAACTCATATAATACAAATCGTCATCTAACGTTAAGCGTGCGGACCCTACGGGTTTGAGAACTATGTAGACATGACCGAGACACCTCTCCGGTCAATAACCAATAGCGGAACCTGGATGCTCATATTGGCTCCCACATATTCTACGAAGATCTTTATCGGTCGAACCATTATGACAACATACGTTATTCCCTTTGTCATCGATATGTTACTTGCCCGAGATTCGATCGTCGGTATCTTCATACCTAGTTCAATCTCGTTACCAGCAAGTCTCTTTACTCGTTCCGTAATGCATCATCCCGGAACTAACTCATTAGTCACATTGCTTGCAAGGCCTATTATGACATGCATTACCGAGAGGGCCCAGAGATACCTCTCCGATACTCGGAGTGACAAATCCTAATCTTGATCTATGCCAACCCAACAAACACCTCCGGAGATACCTGTAGAGCATCTTTATAATCACCCAGTTACGTTGTGACATTTGATAGCACACATAGTCAAAGGAATATGTATATGACATGAAGAAAGCAATAGCAATAAAACTTAACGGTCATTATGCTAAGCGAACGGATGGATCTTGTCCATCACATCATTCTCATAATGATGTAATCTTGTTCATCAAATGACAACACATGTCTATGGTTAGGAAACTTAACCATCTTTGATTAACGAGCTAGTCTAGTAGAGGCTTACTAGGGACATGGTGTTTTGTCTATGTATCCACACATGTATCACGTTTTCGGTTAATACAGTTCTAGCATGAATAATAAACATTTATCATGATCTAAGGAAATATAAAATAACAACTTTATTATTGCGTCTAGGGCATATTTACTTCATCTTCCCATTTGGAAAGAAGCTTTCCTGCAAAAAATCTAAAACAAGAGTTGTGCAAAAGAACATGTTCACCAACTTTGAATTCCCGCTTTTGGATTCTTTTGTCATGCCATATTTTAACTTTTTCTTTGAATAGTTTGGCATTTTCATAAGCTTGGATTCTCCATTCATCAAGTGAGTTAATATCAAATAACCTCTTTTCACCGGCAAGTTTGAAATCATAACTGAGTTCTTTAATTGCCCAATATGCTTTATGTTCTAACTCAAGAGGCAAATGACAAGCTTTTTGATGTCTACTACGCAACCTTCTTCTTGTAGACTCGCATTCGGCCTCCAAGCGCAGAGTTTTGTAGGACAGTAGCAACTTTCCTTCAAGTGGATGACCTAAGGTTTATCAATCCGTGGGAGGCGTAGGATGAAGATGGTCTCTCTCAAACAACCCTGCAACCAAATAACAAAGAGTCTCTTGTGTCCCCAACACACCCAATACAATGGTAAATTGTATAGGTGCACTATTTCGGCGAAGAGATGGTGATACAAGTGCAATATAGATAGTAGATATAGGTTTTTGTAATCTGAAAATATAAAAACGGCAAGGTAGCAAGTGGTAAAAGTGAGCGAAAATGGTATTGCAATGCTTGAAAACAAGGCCTAGGGTTTATACTTTCACTAGTGCAAGTTCTCTCAACATGCAACAAACAATCACTCCAAAGTTTCTATCGGAGAACATAGGATGAAAATGTGCATCAACCCCTATGCATAGATTACCCCAATGTCACACTACTAGGGAAAAGCCTAGCAGTAGCGCGGGTATTTGGTGTATCAGTAGCGCGGGTACCCGCGCTACTGATACGGCTCTACAGCTAAAGTATGGCAGTAGCGTGTTTTGACATGCGCTACTGCTATACCTACTTACCAGCAGCACTTTCCATACCAGTGCTGCTACTAAGTGCTTTAGCAGTAGCGTTTTCTTGGCCAGCGGTAAAGAGCGCTACTACTATATTTTCTCATATCTTTTTTTGCTACGTATTTGTGATGTTTTTGTACAGTTTTATACAGTATTCTTATCATATCATGAACATGTAATATGCTCATCATATCATACATACAATTGTCTCATCATATCATCCAACACAAATCATGTCGTCACATCATAATCACGATATAGCTATACAAGTTACATGACATGTCTCATCATACTTAATGTTGTACTTCTTGAGGCGTCGGTCCGTATCCCTCTCTTGCACAAGCGTGAACCTAGTTTAACTACTGGCTGTCGCTCGGAAACCGGAAACCAGTACACCTGGGCCTGACACTCCGGCCACTCGTCGTATACTCCTGGCGTAGCACTTCTTCACATTAATCGATGATCTATGCACATGAGTCGATGATATGCAACATATATAGTTGAGCAACAGAAAGATACAGACTTGGCAAAAATAGAAGCAACATATCATAAGCATAAATAACAAAGTTCATCATACCCAAAATGCCCAAACTAGAGTGATCTTCGCTAGTTGAGGAGGACGGTTTAATTACATCACAAATAAAGTTTCGTCGTGCAGGACTCAAAGCTTCGTCATACAGAAAGTATGGACTAAATGGACACATTGCCATATATTGTCAATCACTCCAACATGTCGTGCCATCCATCCAAGTCAGGGAGATAGTCTCCGAGCGCAGTGAAAGGCTTCAGGTCGAGACACTGAGTGGCTACGCATGTTCGGAAGTCTTCCCACAGCACTTGCCCTTCTTCGTAAAACATCCCTGTTTTCTTCGAGGACCTTCTTTATGATTATTTGGGCAAGTTCATGTTGGATGTGATAGAACTCAGCTCAGAGTCGATGATTCGGGATATCTCCTAGGTTCTTTGCGCAATGCAGATTATGGGCATAGAAGGATCTACATGACATGCGAAGGTTTTACTAATCCCGTCTGTACTCCAGCATGTGGTGGAGGACATAGAATCCATCACTGAGTACCACTCGATTGCTGGACATAGAATCCATCACCGAAGGTGGGCACTGTCGAGATCTCTCCACCCCATAGGTAGTAGCTAAAGATAGCACTGTCGAGAACAAACTTGATGTGGGTGTAATCCTTTTTCGTCATGTTCTTCGATGAGTCCAAGTAAAGAGCGTGGGAGAATCGGGGGTAAAGGATGATGAGGACGGCGCGCCCGTCGTTGCACAAAATAAGTACACCTAAAATTAGCCTCCACGCATGCAAATGAAATGATTGAAATCAAAGGTAGGATATTCACGCGGATGACTTACATGGGATGATAAGGAACGAGAATAGTCTCCTTGTCCTTATTGCCGACCATGAAATTGGCGATGTAGTTACTCATGTATTCACGGTGCTTTTCGCAGACTGCCAAGAAGCTCTCGTGCATGAAGTATGGGTCAGGGACACAGATATAAGGTATCTGCTCAATCCTTATAATGTAGTTCATGTACAAGGCAAAAAGTTGGGCAAACGTAAAATCCAGCTTCTTCAAGTGAAACATGTCAAAGATGTAATCGAATCGATGGAAGAACTTTTCCGCGGGGAATGTGTCGACATACAACCTTTGCTGGGGCACGTTAACGACGTAGAGCGGGTATCCTAGATTTTGCAAGGCGATCAGGCTTTTCTCTCTTCGCAGCACATCATCATGAAGTCTCCTGAGATCACAGTATATGGCCTCTACCACTGCCTTAGGTAGGATCGGTTCACCGGGGATATGGTATTTCCGCACCCATGATAGGTATACGGTCTTGAACTCGAGGCTGCGGAGGCGGCTGGATCATAGAAGCAGCTTTGTTGCCTTTCCTCGCTCTCTTCCTATGCTTCTTTGGTACTGGAAGGTTGTCTATAATACGTTCATCCTCCTGCAATTCAGGCACCGACTCATCACGCTCAAACCCTGAGTACTCATACTACTGAGCCATCAATCCTCTATCGTCATAGGCGCCAGTATTGAGATACTGTAGAGGGTCATCGTCATCCTCGTCGATGGCATCATGCATTGTTCTTCGACGGCGGCGACGTCATCAGCGACTAATGGAGCCTCTTCCTCACCCCGTCCGCTATCATCCGGCACGACAGCCGATGCTAATTGGGTAGGTGGGCTCTTGATGTTCATACCTTGCTGAGGCTGTGTGGTCGTGGGTGTGCTCCCGGCCGCCTCCAGACGAAGCAGACTCTTCGGCCACAACATGACCCAACGCTTGCAATCGCCAAGCCGCCTCGGGGTCTCGTCGTCATCTCCCCCTATTATCGGAGGAGCCAAATTCTCGTGGCCCGGTTTGACACTGGCCATGGAAACCTTGAAGACGTCAGGGGGGATCGGCCGGCTGTGGAACAATTGTTCCTTCGGCTTCACTATCGTCACCTTTCCCACGCCCACCTTTTGGCCACTGATGGTGTACAGTATGGTGAGACATCCGAAAGGCAACGGAAATGGGAGATTATACATATATTGAAGAGGGCTGGTGTGACAGGTACCATGAGGGCATCGAGCTCAACCAAAGACGAAGCACCGCCGAGCACGTGCGAGATGGAGGATGGGCTGCTATGAGCAGGTGCGGGAGCCGATGCAGGAGAAGGTTCGGGAGCAGGTGCAGGTGCAGAGCAAGTGCTGGTGCAACGCTAGTCGAGCTCCTCCCGAAGAAGTTGGAAAGGGGAAAATTCGCTGCCTCTTTATTTGGATTTTTCCTGCTCCAGTTGACGATAGCCGGAATCAACACACCATAAAAAGCTACCATTTCCTCTTTTGCGGCTGCTACCGCTGTTTGACTGCCTCGGTTGATTTCTTATCTACCGCAATCGCAATCTTCTTGTCGGTGTTTTCTTCATTTAACCTCTGTCTTTCCTTTCTCTCCTCCGTGGTCTCACGGTAGTACTTCTTCCACGTGGCGCCGTCTCCGATGCCGTGCACGCGTCCATACGATGGCCGAGTGTCCATCGGGAGTCCTTTCAATATGTTCAAGGCCCGGTTGAATGGGGTGTCCCACTTGGGCCTCGCCAATGCCTTAGACAGCGATCCGCTTTCGTCCGCCATCCTGTGTTGCTCTTTCCGCAAAAGGAACAAGGATCGTTTACAAATATGACTAAACGTGCAGTCGAATTGATCAGAAGCTAAAATTAGGGGGTATATTAAAAATTACCAGCAGTCTCATAAACTCCATCGTGACCGCGTCTGTCTCGAAAATCTTCTTGACTGGGTCCCAATGGTACCGGTCCCTGATAATGTCACGCTCCTGCGGGACGGTGAACTCCGCCAAGGGGTCTGGGATGCCCAGACTTTCGCATTCCGCGTCCTCCTTGGCCCATATGGACCTCTTCCCCGCGTAACCACGGATTCCGCAGTGGTGTTACCACATGTTCCTCTCTTGAAGCCCGTTCATGTACTCTGACTTTTCTTTGGCAGCTTCAGCAACGCGAGCCGCCTCGAATATTTCAAACTGCTCTTCCGTAATTGTCGGATTATCCTTTACAATCTCGGAGTAGGGTTCCTCTTTGTCGATGATCCGATGTTTCACCCTTACCTTCCAGGCGGACAACGCGCCGCTAAACTTGCCTAGGGCGTGTTTGTTTATCTTCTTCATTGTGGGGTATTTATCTGGATCAGTATATTTGATTTCATCCCGGCCCGAGAACAAGAATACCTGGTGCAGCTTAGTTATGAGGAACTCCTTCATATCTGGTATCTTCTTTAGTTTCTCATCGTTGATGGTGGCGGTTGCCCGTAGGATGCAGCCTATTTGATTGCCGTAGCACGTGCTCGCTTCCGCAGGCTCTTTTGGCTCAAAATTGCTATCGTCCACCTCCGTGAACACCAGTCTAGTAGTGATGAGCTGGTTTGGGCGTCGTTGCCTCTTTGGTTTCAGTTCTATACCGGCTTCGCCAGTCTCGGTGCCGGTCTCGGTGTTGGTCTCGACGTCGGTCTCAGTCTTGGATGTGACAGGTGGGCCCTGCAACAACCGTTGCTCATCGAGAAGGTTCAAATAGGCGTCTGCTGCCGCATAGATGTTGCAATCACCAGAACCCTGTCCTTCATCGTTGCTAGCCATGTTTCCTACGATTAAATCTAGTCAATTAATTCTAGATCTAATAAAATGAATAATGACATAAAAAAGGCCAATGTTTTGCAGGAATGTTGATTCATTCCCATTGAGGCAAATCCCGGGCACTCGATATGTCCTAGTTTGTAGCACAAGTCATGCCGAATCACGAAAAATTTGGGCATGACCTTTGCCACAAACTGGACAAATAGAGCACCTGAAATTTGCCGAAACGGAAATGAATTAACATTCCCGCAAAACATAGGCCACTCGGAATCATTCCCTGCTAACAACAAAAGGCCACTTGGGCACAATCGAACCACTTCAATGGAAAGATATAACATGACCACTTCAATGAAAAGATATAATCAGCAATAATGGAATATGCAAATGAACATCAATGACATATATCATATAACATCAATTCTGTTTTTTGTTTATAGCTAAATGCCATAGCTACTGTTTTTTATTTTTAGCTAAATGCTTTTGTTTTTTGTTTAAATCTAAAAGTCTAGGAAGGGATCATCTCTAAAATAAAACTTGCCTAAATTCGTTTCCTTGAAAAATAGTGGTCTTTTCAAAAATCAAAAACCTTTGCAAAATGACCTCACTAAACACTTGTCTGCCTAGGATAGAACCCAAATTCTGTTTTAGCTATTCCTCTCTCTCTCTCACACACACACACATTATTTTCCCTAACCCTTTTCTGCCTAGGACAGAACCCAATTAAATTGCAAAGGAACTCCATTTTCTCTAACCCTTCTGACCTCACCAAAATTTCCATAGTCCAAATAATTCAAATTTCATTTGAATGAAATTTGGACCAGATTCAGGTCCATAGTCCAAATAATTTTTGCTCTAAACCCTACTGTCCTAGTTAAACCTACTGCCGTAACTAAATTTTTGCTCTAAACTGAATTTTTGCTCTAACCTAGCCAACCTAGTTAACCTAGCTTGTTAACCTATTGAACCTAATTAACCTAGCTAGTTAACCTAGTTAGTTAACCTAGCTAGTTAACCTAGTTTACCTAGATAATTAACCTAATTAAACTAGTTAACCTAGCTAGTTCTCTGTCAAAGCCCTAACTACATTTTTGCACTAACCTAGATAATTAACCTAATTAAACTAGTTAACCTAGCTAGCTAGTTCTCTGTCCAATGTTTGTGCTATGCATGAGAGAGAGAGGAGGGGTGGGGGCTTACAGAGGATGGCTCCGGTGGTGGCGAGGGAGGCAGTGGTGGCGAGGGAGGCAGGGGCGTCTCCGGTGACGGCGAGGGAGGCAGTGGTGGCGAGGGAGGCGGGGGCGTCTAGGGTGGCTCCGGTGCGCGCGGCGAGGGCGGCTCAGGTGGCGTTGATGAGGCCGCGCGGCTCCGGTGGCGTTGGGGGCGGCTCCGATGGCATCGACGGCGCGCAGCTCTGGCGGCAGGAGACGGCGGCGAAGTGGGGCGAGGGATTTGGGGGAGAAGTGGTGGCCAGGGGGGAAAGAAACTGTGCGGGAGTTAAGTCAAACGTAGCGGTAGGCTGGTAGGCAAAAAGCGCTATAGCTAAGTTAGTTATAGCGCTTGTTGCAAAACGCGCTACTGCTATAGCTATTTATTTTCTTTTTTCTTTTCTTTTTTCCTTTTCCCTTTCTATAGCGGGGTTCTACAAAATGCGCTGCTGCTATATTATCTATAGCACCTGTTCTGAACAGACGCTACTGCTATGCCTTTCTTCTTTATTTTTATTTTTCTTTTATTTTTCTTTAAATTTCTTTTTTCCTTTCTCCTTTTTCTATTTCTTTCATTTTCATTTACTTTTCTATCTATTTTTCATTTTATTTTATTTTCATTAGCAGTAGCGCTTTTCCCAGAAAACGCGCTGCTACAATAATCTTAGCGGTAGCGTGGTTTCACTACTGCAGGATGCTGCTAACTCGACACTACGATCAGAGACCCTTCGACGAAACTGTGTGTGATGCAATAATCGCAAACGATGGTGTAAAAAACCGTCAAAAAAGGAGCAAAACATTTGCGATCACGGATGCATCAAACACGGTTCAGATTTTAGTTACGTGTGCGATGCAGGGCATACGGTTGAGTTTAATGAACTGTTTGCGATGAGGAGGAACAAAAGAAACGGGCAGCCAGATGAAGGTGTGTGCGATATACAGCATATGGTTCACTCGGATGAACTGTTTGTGATTAGGCAACACAAAAGAAACGGTCAGCCAGATCAAGGTGTGCGCGATATACGGCATATGGTTCACTCGGATGAACTGTTTTTGGTTAGGCAACGCAACAGAGATGGTTCAACCAGATCAAATTGTGTGCAATAGAGGGCATACAGTTCATTCTGATAAACTATTTGTGTTGAGCCAAGAGAACAGAAATGTTTCACATAAACAAGATGTGTGTAATACGCGGCAAACATCCAATTACATAGGTGGCTAATACACACATGACATTTGTATACACCAAAGTAAAGTATTACATGCATAATTAACTAGGATAAACGATCATCTGATTATCATCGACTTCTTGTGCTAGCTCGATGTTCCTTCTATGCTAAGTTAACTTAATTGATGGCATTTTATGAACACGCCACCGTTTCCCGCCATTTCCTCACCGGTTTCCCGCCACCCAGCAATATTGCACATAAACCTAGGCGGCGCGCGGAGGCAATAAGCGCAGCCTGTAGCACATCCACCTTTTCCAAGCATGCCAACCCACCAAAGCGCCGCCTTTGCCATCAACCTCGTCGACGAGGAAAACGAGCAGGCGCCATGGCTCGTCGAGGCCGAGGCGCTCCCCGGCAATGCGATAGACGACGCCGTGATGTGCGTCATCGCCGGGTCTGAGCAGACCCTTTGTGCATGGCGCTTCAGCGTCGCGGATCAAGATAGGCATGTCAGCGCCGACAGGCTGTAGCTCGTTGCACAACATGATCGATGGCGCGCCACAGAGCAAGCTAGGCGCATCCGCGCCGATAGGCTGCGGCTCGCTGCATGGCGAGACCGTTGGAGCGCCGCAGAGCGAGAGGCGCTGCACGCCGCACAGCAAAAGCGGATCCATGGGTGCTTGCCTGCTGTCGACATGATGTCGCAGCTGGGTACACGTCCCATCAGTACCCCCATTCCTCACTAGGAGTGGGCAGAGGCCCTCTGTGCTGTACTTGCACCAGAGGTCAGCCGTGCCGTACTTGCACCAGACGCCCACCGCGCCGCTCGCATGGGTCGCGCCGTTCGCCTTGTCCGCAGCCCGCTCGATGCCAACGCGCTGGTCGGTAGGCTCGACCACCTCCTTGACCCAGGTGTCCACCTGGGTGCAGTAGAGGAACATGGTCATTGCATCCTCGAGCTGGTGATCTCCGATGAGATAGCCAACTTGGAGCTCGAGATCCCGCTGCAGATGTAGCGCGAGTGAGTTGACCGCTTGGACGAACGCCTGAAAGAGTTCAGGCAGAGCCAAGAGCTACCGTAGGCAAGGGCTACTGGTCATGGTCTCATGGACTCGTTTTATTTTGTTGAGTCATTTCGACGTGGATAGCTATGTATTCACAGCAATCATAGTATTGCTCTGTTAATTGCTCTATTTCAATGTGTGTACTCTGTTTTCCGTTCTTATATGTTCTGTTTCAATGTGTGTATATACGCTTTCCATTCTGTATATGTGGATGATAACAGCTAGATTCAAATTAGTATACAAAAATAGATAAAAATGGAATTCATAATATATATATATATATATTAATTGTTCATTAGTTCATCACAGAATATATATAATATCATCACATATACGTGATGATACTTAACTACTAGGTACAATGCATAAAATTGAAAACGAAAAATACTAAAACTAATAATCCCTCCTGATGCGCGGTGTCTTCCCAGCGCGGAGGTAGTACTCCGCCTCCTCCGGCTCGCAGCGCTTGACGTACCGATCTGCCTCTTGCTGGCGGACGAGTGCGGACGATCTTGCCATTTCGTTGGGCGCCCACCGGAGCTCCTTGTCAGTGGCACGCTGGAGCTTATCGGCCCACCTCCACGCATCGATGAGGCGCCTAGCGCCTTTGACCTTCCTCGCGAAGTACCCATCTTTGTACACCTCCTCTGCACAACGTCGCCCCCGCCCCCAAAGCTCCACCTTCTCCTTTTCCTAGGCGGCATCACGGGCTTCACAGGCCGCATGGTACCTGGCTTCCTCCTCCGCCATCTCCTTCTTGAATGCCACTTGCCTGGCTTTCTCAGCCGGCGGCAGTGACTTCCACAGACAAAGATTGTACTGGCCCCAAAACCAATCCAAAGTTGGGGGGGCCGGCGCAACCTCATCCGACGGAGCGTAGGGGTCCTCCTCGTCGCTGCTCTCCGACTGAGCGTCCTCGGGGGCGGCGACTACTCGTCAGCGCGTGGGCAGATCGACGGCTCCATGGGAGAGCTTTGAGAGAGAGAGAGAGAGAGAGAGAGAGAGAGAGAGAGAGGGCGAGCGAGGGGAGGATGTAGATGAGAATGCAGGCGGGACGACGTGAGCAAGGTAGTATTTATTGGCGGCTGGAATCTAGATCGACGGGAACAGTACACACGCCGGTCGCCGGAATTTACGAGTACTGTAGTTTGAATTACACACGATTCCTGCATTAGAATCCGTGTGTGAACATAATAGCTGACGGTTTCCAATACAGAACCGTGTCTGATTAATAACCCCCGCCATTCACCTTCCATACCTCGAGGCGTGAAATAGAGTGCCAATCGTGTGGGGGTCAGTTGTCTTGCTAGATCTTTACCTTTTCTTTTTTGAACACCAGATATTTACATCGTCTGAAGATTTTTTGAACACCAGATATTTACTCTCGGGACAACTAGCCTTCTAGTGAGTTGCTCCAGTTTGTGAGGGGTGTGTGTCCAAACTTTCGTCAAACAGGCCAATTTTTTACCACATCATCTTGGTGGCATGACATTACATCAAGCAAGGTTTCATGTTTTTTTGATCATTTTTTTATTTTTTGGAATTTACCATGGCACTCCATGCATGTACATGTGTCCATGTCGTGAGACCAATATGTTTGAAAATTACTTCTAATTTACTCCACATGGAATTAACTCACACACAAGTACGCAAATATGATTTTTCAAACTGTTGCGGTTAGCCTTTGCATGTAGATGTAGTTCAAATTTGAATTACGGTCAATAAATGGCTAGAAAATCACTTAAATATCTTTAAAAGGTCAAATGACCCCTGAAATTTTCAAAATTTTCACATGACAGTTGTATTAGTGCACGTTAAACATAGAAAAAATTTGAAGGCCGTAAGGGGAAGCTATCTCCCGTTCGTCATCAAACATGCATTGTTCCCTCTCGGAACCACTAGCCTTCTAGTGAGTTGCTCCGGTTTGTGAGGGGTGTGTGTCCAAACTTTCGTCAAACATGACAATTTTTTTACCACATCATCTTGGTGGCATGACATTACATCAAGCAAGGTTTCATGTTTTTCTCATAGTTTTTTAATTTTTTGGAATTAAAATGCCGTGGCACTCCATGCATACATATGTGTCCATGTCGTGAGACCAATATGTTTGAAAATTCCTTCTAATTTACTGCACATGGAATTAACTCGCACACAAGTACACAAATATGATTTTTGAAACCGTTATGGTTACCCGTTGCATGTAGATGTAGTTCAAATTTGAATTACGGTCACTAAATGGCTAGAAAATTACTTAAATGTCTTCAAAAGGTCAAATGACCCCAGAAATTTTCCAAATTTTCACATGACAGTTGTATTAGTGCACGTTACACGTAGAAAAAATTTGAAGGCCGTAAGAGGAAGCTATCTCCCGTTCGTCATCAAACATGAATTGTTCCCTCTCGGAACCATGATCCTTCTAGTGAGTTGCTCTGATTTGTGAGGGGTGTGTATCCAAACTTTCGTCAAACATGCCAAATTTTTTACCACAACATCTTGGTGGCATGACATTACATCAACCAAGGTTTCATGTGTTTCTGATATTTTTTAAATTTTTTGGAATTAAATGCCATGGCACTCAATGCTTAATTGTGTCATAGCGGTTAGACCAATATGTTTGAAAATTCCTTCCAATTTTCTGCACATGGAATTAAATTGCACACAAGTACACAAATATGATTTTTCAAACCGTTATGGTTAGCCGTTGCATGTACATCTAGTTCTAATTTGAATTATGGGCATTAAATGGCTAGAAAATCACTTAAATGTCTTCAAAAGGTCAAATGACCCCTGAAATTTTCCAAAATTTGACATGACTGTTGTATTAGTGCACGTTACATGTAGAAAAAGTTTGAAGGCCGTAAGAGGAAGCTATCTCCCGTTCGTCATCAAACATGCATTGTTCCCTCTCGGAACCACGAGCCTTCTAGTGAGTTGCTCCGGTTTGTGAGGGGTGTGTATCCAAACTTTCGTCAAACATGCCAAAAAATTTACCACGTCATCTTGGTGGCATGACATTACATCAACCAAGGTTTCATGTGTTTCTAATCTTTTTCTAATTTTTTGGAATTTAAATGCCATGGCACTCCATGCTTAATTGTGTCATAGCCGTTAGACCATGTTTGAAAATTCCTTCCAATTTACTGCATGGAATTGAATTGCACACAAGTACACAAAATATGACTTTTCAAACCGTTATGGCTAGCTGTTGCACGTACATGTAGCTCAAATTTCAATTACGGTCATTAAATGGCTAGAAAATCACTTAAATGTCTTAAAAGGTCAAATGACCCCTGAAATTTTCCAAAATTTGACATGACAGTTGTATTTGTACTACAAATTTTTCTCGTAGATTTAAAACACCATCCGTTGCCACTTTACTCCAAATTCATCTTTCACAGCTAATAAAAAATATCTCCAACATCACACACAGTTGTTTTGTAGGAACCGTTTGCGATGAAAATTTCTGGGTCTATTTAAGTCTTCCTCCTTAAGCTTCACCGGCTCATCTGCTTCAGTGCCGGCAACCCCTGAATTCACGAATCCCGATCCCCATTCCCGCACCCCCTTCTTGCAAAGGTGACACCGTGGGAACGCTTCGTGAAGGCCTGGACGATGGCCGCATCCCCCCCTCGAGCGCCACCGCCTGCGCCAAGAGCGCGACCGCCTACGCTGAGAGTGCCGCCGCATCCACATTGAACGCGGCCACTTCCACCGAGAGGGTGTCTGCGGCAGTCGACAGGGCAGCTGCAACAGCTGGGACGGCTGCAGCTGCTGCTGCGGCGGCGGCTGCAAACACCGAGAGCGCTCGAGCTGCCGTCCGCGCCGCCGATGTCGCCCTGGCCTGGGTCGAGGCCATCCACGCCAAGATATTCCAGGCCACCTCGGAATCCAGCATGCAACCCACGTCCAAAAAAGCGGCGGTGGCCATGGAGCACCTGCTTCCTCATGAGGTCGCCGAGCGGGAGCTAGAGATGCGGGAGGCGGCGGAGATCGAGGAGCGCCGGGAGGAGGAGTTGCGCGTGGCCGAGGTCGAGGTGGAGAAGAGTCTGTCCATCGAGGAATCGGCGGTGGAGTACCAATGCGAGCTCTGGCGCAGCCACTACTATGAGTACTACAACCTTGAGGGC
This sequence comes from Thinopyrum obtusiflorum, assembly GCA_036873465.1. Classification (NCBI taxonomy): domain Eukaryota; kingdom Viridiplantae; phylum Streptophyta; class Magnoliopsida; order Poales; family Poaceae; genus Thinopyrum; species Thinopyrum obtusiflorum. Next base: position 6,074 of record JAAAWM010009213.1, on the reverse strand, counting down.
GGCGCCGAGGATGAGAACGAGGATGCGGTCGACTTCAGCAGGGGGGATGCGGAGTCCACCAACGGCGGCATGTCGCCAGGACAAGTCATCGACATCTCATCTCACACCGGCGATGCATAGGTCGGCGCGGTGGCGGAATTGTTAAAATTATGCATACTTAGGCTTTGTTTTTAATGCTGGTCTTTTGTTAGAGCAATGTTTAGGTCAACTAGCTCTGTTTAATTACTAAATAAAATTGCTCGATTCAGTATGTGTGGTCTGTCTGCTGTACGCTCTTTTGTGTGCCCAAATTAGCAAGCGATGTTAAATTATGCAATGACGTACCCGGGGAAATTTCCACCAAAATTTGAATTATCAAACACATCCCATGCGCTTAAAGCAGAAGAATCGTTTGCGATGCACACAATTGTTCAAAGTGAATGGTGTCCGGCGGCACCGCACGCAAAGTTTCCCTCCACATTTCCAAAATTTTGGCCTACCGCCAAAATATCTACCCCCGCCCCTCCCCCCTTCCGCACCCCATTTTCTCCCCGACCACAAATCACATTTCCCTTGTTTCCTCCTTCCTTCCTTCCATCCTAAGATATAGCCACTTCCTCACTTGCTTCCTCGCTCTCGCCGTCTCGCATCCTACCGTCGGGGTCGCCATGGTCTTCTTCAAAGACCTGTCCAGCGGTTCCTCCTCCGACGACGACTCCTTCACCACCCGGGTATGCCTCTCTTCTCTCTCGTGGGCTATGACTTGGAGTGAAGGATTTTTACCCGGCGGTCAATTTGAGTCATTTCTTCCTCTTGTAGCTCCCTAGGACCATCAGTGACAACGAATGGAGCGGGGTGGCTAAAGATCTATCTGCTCGTTGTCACCATCAATCTCCATGCGTGAAGCTAGTTGCGTTTGAATCTGTGGACAGTGGGAGGAAGTTTCTGGCATGTGCAGAGAAGGTTAGACCCTCTTTCGTTGTTACAAATCATTTGTTAGATGTGATTCAGACACTGTCACGGTCCCAACCCATTCATACCACACCTTCAACCAAACGCATCCTAAGACAGTGTCACAGTTTGTACCTAGTATCTAAAATTGTTGCCATCTCATCAGCGATGCCGTTAGAAAATTATTTGGCACCGCTTCAGTAGTTTGTGCAGGCAACTTTGGTCCACACATCCGAGCAGCCAAGCAGTAAAATACTAAATCTTTATGGCACGAAGGAACTGGGCATCGGAGCAACTAGGTGCTCCGGAGTCCGGGTCCCTAATTTTTTTCCACTGCATCAGCTCGCTAGTGCAGGGCACTGGTGCGAGATGTAGCAACAGTTGTCTTTACACCAGTTTTGGCATACATAGTGGACGGCCTTAGTGCTATTAGTTCTATGTTACTAAATTTGTGCGTGTACACACCTGTTAGTATCAATTTGCTGTCATCCAAACACTGTCGCTATGCTGTTGCAGTTATATTTACCTTCCTCATAAAATGTTCAATTTGTTATTTATTGTACATGAGTAAGAACTTGTAGCATTGTTGTAGTTAATTATAGCTTCTGATGTTTTAGAATTTGGTTGTTGTCTCAGTAGAAATTAATTCATTTGCACATTGATCTTTTTGAGAAGATATATCATAATTAACATGTTTCTTCTGTTTTTCAAAATAAGCATTGGTGATTTTCTATGTTGCTATAAACCCATTTCCCCTACAATTGTTACTGATCTAGTTTTAAATATTATAGGATGAACCGAAGTGTTCTTACTTGGAGTGGGTTGATCAAGAGTGGCCACAGTCTTTGAAGATGTGCCTAGCAAAGCTCTGGAGCATGTATGAGGAAGAGAACAGATGTAGGCTTAGAGAAAGTGTTGTCAATGCTGAAGAATATTTGAAGATGCGGGATAAAAAGAGGAAGGTGGAGAATGAGCTCAGAATTTTTAAATCAGACTTTGCTAAGATGGTGTTGGCGAAGGAGGAGGCACTTTCCCAGTTGGCCAATGCAAAACAGGTTCTTACTGAACTAAAAGTAGAGGTGGATAAGACGAGCCTGGATGATCTCAATTAGGGAAATGAATATATTGTTCTAATATTGTTCTCATGAAGTTGAACTAGCTATATGTTGTACTGTGTTGTTTTCAGGTAGCTATCGTACTGTGATGTTAAAATATATTTATGTGCCCGATATGAAATTGGCAAACAGCTGTTCTATATGAAATGTGAATATGCGTAATACTGGAATTATTAATTGTAAACTAATAAACCTGCTAAATGTCTCATGGAACTTTGCAAATGGTTCTAGCAGTAAAAGCGCTTGTGATGGATAGCCCAATGCCACACAGTTTTCTTCATCAAATCGTGTGTGATGTAGTTGATAAAAGCAAACGGTTAACCAAGGCAGAGCGTGTGTGATAGTTACACCTATCACACACGAGCCTATAAATAAACCTGTGTGGGATGTACATACGAACAGAAACGTTTTCCCTGGATTGACTGTGTGGGATGTACATACGAACGGAAACATTTTCCCTGGATTGACTGTGTGGGATGTACATACGAACGGAAACGTTTTCCCTGGATTGACTGTGTGGGATGTACATAAGAACGGAAACATATTCCTTGGATTGACTGTGTGTGATATACATACGAAGGGAAATGTTTTCCTGGGATTCACCGTGTGGGATGTACATACGAACGGAAATGATTGGGTTTCAATGCCTCGCCCGATCGCACACGAGATCATTTTGCCCCTGCCTGTGTCCCAGGAGGGCCTATCCCCGACGGTTTTTGGGTCATGTGGGAAGGACCCCCTATTGCCCACACTCACTTGGCGACGGTTCCAAATGCCATCACGGAAAGTGGTTAAAAACCGTTCATATAGCACCGACGCGTACTAGTGTTTGCCCAAGATCGCTACTACTATCCGTAGCCTACCGGATTAGTAGTGGGAATTTTAGTAGTAGCGCTTTCCCCAGAAGAAGCGCTACTGCTACACCCGTATCTGCAGCGCGGGTCATGTGCACGCGCTATGGGTAAGTAGCAGTAGCGCTTTCTTTTAACAGACGCTACTGGTAAGATTATGTGTATAAGGTTTTCCCTAGTAGTGTCACCACGGGAATCCGCAAGTTGAGTGCCAAAACATACATCAAGTAAGTCAATAGAACATCCCATTGTCATCAGAGATATTCCATCGCAAGACATACATCAAGTGTTCTCAAATCCAATACTCAATCGAACATAACGAAACCTCAAAGAGCAAGACTCAATTCATCACAAGAAGGTAGAGGGGAGAAACACCATATGATCCAACTATAGTAGCAAAGCTCGCGGTACATCAAGATCGTGCCATATCAAGAACACGAGAGAGAGAGAGAGAGAGAGAGATCAAACACATAGCTACTGGTACATACCCTCAGCCCTGAGGGTGAACTACTCCCTCCTTGTCATGGAGAGCACCGGGATGATGAAGATGGCCACCGGTGATGGTTTCCCCCTCCGGCAGGGTGTCGGAACAGGCTCCCTATTGGTTTTTCATGGCTACAGAGGCTTGCCATGGCGGAACTCCCAATCTAGGTTTCTTTCTGGGGGTTTCTGGATTTATAGGAATTTTTGGCATCGGTTTCACGTCAGGGGGGTCCACGAGTCAGCGACAAGGTAGGGGAGCGCCCTAGGGTGGTGGGCGCGTCCTCCACCCTTGTCATTGACTTGGGACTCTTCTGGCCCAACTCCTGTGCTTCTGGTTCTTCTTCTGGTCCATAAAAAATCACCGTAAATTCTCAGCTCATTTGGAGTCCGTTTGATATTCCTTTTCTGCAAAACTCAAAAACAAGGAAAAAACAGAAACTGGCACTGGGCTCTAGGTTAATAGGTTAGTCCCAAAAATAATATAAAATAGCATATAAATGCATATAAAACATCCAAGATGGATAATATAATAGCATGGAATAATGAAAAATTATAGATACGTTGGAGACATATCAAGCATCCCCAAGCTTAATTCCTGCTCGTCCTCGAGTAGGTAAATCATAAAAACAGAATTTTTGATGTGTAATGCTACCTAACATATTTATCAATGTAATCTTCTCTATTGTGGCAAGAATATTCAGATCCATAAGATTCAAAACAAAAGTTTAATATTGACGTAAAAGAAATAATACTTCAAGCATACTAATAAGGCAATCATGTCTTCTCAAAATAACATGGCCAAAGAAAGTTATCCCTACAAAATCATATAGTCTGGCTATGCTCCATCTTCATCACACAAAGTATTTAAATCATGCACAACCCCGATGACAAGCCAAGCAATTGTTTCATACTTTTGATGTTCTCAAAACTTTTCAACTTTCACTCAATACATGAGCATGAGCCATGGACATAGCACTCATTGGTGCGCGTCCGTCCTAAACAAACGGTTTTTACCCCTTTCTGCGACGGCATCTGGAACCGTCGGCAAGTGAGTGTGGGCGATAGGGGGGTCCTTCCCACACGACCCAGAAACCGTCGGGGATATGCCCTCCTGGCACACACGTTCGGCAAAATGAGGTCGTGTGCGACCGGCGAGCACTCAAATACGGAAATACAAACAGTACGGCTAAAAAATACAATTATATGGCGAAATTGTTTCCGGTCGCAAGTGTCGGTGTCAAAACCGGCGGATCTCGGGTAGGGGGTCCCGAACTGTGCGTCTAAGGTCGATGGTAACAGGAGACGGGGGACACGATGTTTACCCAGGTTCGGGCCCTCTCTATGGAGGTAATACCCTACTTCCTGCTTGATTGATCTTGATGAATATGAGTATTACAAGAGTTGATCTACCACGAGATCGAGATGGCTAAACCCTAAAAGCCTAGCCTGTATGACTATGGTAATGAGTCTCCCTCGCTCTGGACTAAGTCCTCCGGTTTATATAGACACCGGGAGGATCTAGGGTTACACAAGGTCGGTTACAAAGAAGGGAATCTACATATTTGGTCACCAAGCTTGCCTTCCACGCCAAGGAAAATCCCATCCGGACACGGGTGCAGTCTTCGGTCTTCGCATCTTCACAGCCCATCAGTCCGGCCCATGGCCAACAGGGCGGATGCCCGAGGACCCCTTAGTCCAGGACTCCCTCAGTAGCCCCCGAACCAGGCTTCAATGATGTGGTGTTTGGCACGCAGATTGTCTTCGGCATTGCAAGGCGGGTTCCTCCTCTGACGGCTTCCAAGTATTATATTTGGCTTTTAATTCAATGTCGCACCCCTCGGCTTCTGTGCATCAATGACTTCAGCTTCCACGTGTCGGGCGAATGCGGACGGTCAGGGTATTTTTTGCAAATAACACCCTGGCCATGCAAGAAAGAGCGTCTATTTAAGGAGATTGGGTCCTAGATCCATTCGGCACCACGCGGAGAAAATCCTCAGAGATTGCCAGGAAAGACTATTCCAATATGGCTAGCATTCCCAGCTCCTCCTCCCATTCTGACCCAGAGAAAGGTGAGTGGGAGAGGTGCTCAGTGTCCCACAGTCAATTGGCGAAGTTGCAAACGCAGGGATTTCCCCCCCCCCCCCCCCCCCCCCCCCCGGCGGATCTGGTCCCTGTTCGAGCAGGGTTGGCTTCCTTCAATGGCAAAACCCAGGCGGAGGATTTCCCCAATCCATCTGCGGGGGAACGAGTGTGCTTCATCCCCTATCTGCTGAGGGGCATGGGATTTCCAATTCACCCATTCCTCCGAGGGCTTCTGGAGTATTATGGCCTCCAGCTGCACAATTTTACCCCAGCCTCCATCCTGCACATTGCGGGTTATGTCGCTTTATGCAAACTATTCCTGGGTTGTAAGGCCCATTTTTATCTGTGGAGAAGGTTGTTTTGTCTTGTCCCGCGCAACCATGAGGGATCGATATTTGAAGTGGGCGGGGCCAAAATATGGCGCATTGCTGAGACCGGATACCTATCCGGCACACCAAAGAAAGCTTCCGAAGAGTGGACCTCTGAATGGTTTTACATTGAGGACGTCGTACTTCCAGATCTAGTCCGGAGGGGTCTCCCCGAGTTTACAAGTGTCCCTCTAAAGAAACGCCATAGCTGGCGCCCTCGGAGCCTCGAGGAGGAAGATAGTGCG
>JAAAWM010009212.1:0-20667 GCA_036873465.1 Thinopyrum obtusiflorum | reverse complement strand
TTCTTAACAACCTTGGTCTTTGGGCATTGTGGCTTGGCCGGTTTGTCTTGCGGCTTGGCCGGTTTTTCTTGAGGTTTCTTATTCCAAAATGGATCGTCACCCTGTCAAGAAAATAATCAAACTTTCATAGAATACTTAGATAAAAGCAAATTAAGATGAGAAGATCATATGATTCTTACGGCGGGCCGTTTGTTGAAAGTGCAGAAAGGGAGTAGTCCGGTTTGGGCACAGACAGCCTCCGGTTCGTTCAGCATCTTCTTGACAGCCTCAGTAACTTCCGCATCTGTAAGCTGAATGTCAATGTGTCGTTGAGCACCCTTCAGACTCCCCGTGTACTCACACATCAAACCGGAGTGGCGGCTTAAGGGCAGAATACTCCAGCTTATCCAACAACGAGCAAAGTCAATTCCTGTCAAACCGTTTGACATGAAGGCTCTAAGCTTTAACAGTTGAGGGGCATACTTGGCCCTCTCTTTTGCAGTCAACCTCAGAGGAAAAGGATGTGTGTTGCTAAGGCATTCAGGACGGTAACCCGGCAGGGGGTTTTCATCAGTTGGAGATGTATCCTTGCAATAAAACCAGGTCTGGTTCCACTCTTTGGGGAACGATTACCTCTATGACATCGGCTTGGCTGCCTTCAGCGTCGTCCTGACAATAATCATTATCAATGAGGTGTAAGGAAAATGAACCAAGAGAGTCAAGTTCTACCTCTAATTCCGGGTTACCCACATCGTCATCAGCTGGTAGCTCGGAGGATGCAGTGGTCCTTTTCTTGGCAGGTTTCTTAACAACCTTGGTCTTTGGGCATTGTGGCTTGGCCGGTTTGTCTTGCGGCTTGGCCGGTTTTTCCCCCCCCCCCCCCCCCCCCCCCCCCCCCCCCCCCCCCCCCCCCCCCCCCCCGGAAATTTTTTGAACCGGGAGGGCTAAAACCTCGTCCGAGATGATCAGCAAACACGACTACCTCTCCATCCTTGGGTGTAGGAGGATTTTCCGGGCCATGGACCCTCCAGTGGATGACATCTTTCTTGGCTAAAGCGCCCGTTTTAACAAGGTTGTTTAGCTGCTCCTCGGTTACTCGAGAGGGAGCCCAATTGCACTCATAGACTTTTTTAGCCATGATAAGGAAAATCTGAAAAATGATTATTACCGGTTTAAGATTTACAGTGGACAACTATACAGCGGTATGAGGATACAAGCATATTGGTAAACCAGATTTGGTTATTCGTAAACCAGAGTCTGACAATGGAACGGTATAATGCATTGACGGTTCAAAAGGGGACTAATGGTATCTACCGGGTCATCATTTTTTCTGTGAAGTTAAACCGGCCAATCTGGTATTCAAAGTGTGTAACTGAAGGAAGAAACAAGTTTCACATCTTGTTATGGTAATTCCAGATCTACCGCGCGTAGGAAAACAAAACATATTCTGACCTAAATTCCAGCGTACTAAAAGTTCACCAAGTTAAGATGAGTTGGATATCAAACAGGTGCTGAAACTACTACCGCGCGAGATCTATGTGGCTTAAACTACCACCGCGCGAGATCTATGTGGTTTTTGGATCTAATCCATGGATATAAATAAGGAAAAAGAAGGGCGGCGACGAACACTGATGAACGACAGAAACCCTAAGTGCAGATCTATGGTAAGAGAAAGGGGAGACTTACGGATGTTGTTGAGCAGCGGCGGCGCGCGGAGGAGCTCTGGTACGTTCAGGTCGATGCAGCGGCCAAGGTTGGTGCAGCGGTCGAAGGTTGACGGCGGCGGCCGAGGTCGAAGGGCCGGGCGTCGCGAGGATGACGATGAAGCGAAGAGGCACGAGGGGGGAAATGGAAAGACCCCCTGGCCCTATTTATAAGGGAGATAAACGACAGATGCGAAAATCGAGGAGCCGGATTTTTGGATATGAGGTGATGATGTCGCCTCGATTGTCAGAGGCTCGTTAATGACAGGTGACGTCACGGCGGTTTACCATGATCCTAGAAAATGATGTCATGGGACCGATGTCTTGAGGGCGCAGCTGAAAATTGGCTAGCACATCTCGGAAATTTTTTGAACCGGGAGGGCTAAAACCTCCCCCCCCCCCCCCCCCCCCCCCCCCCCCCCCCCCCCCCCCCCCCCCCCCCCCCCCCCCCCCCCCCCCCCCCCCCCCCCCCCCCCCCCCCCCCCCCCCCCCCCCCCCCCCCCCCCCCCCCCCCCCCCCCCCCCCCCCCCCCCCCCCCCCCCCCCCCCCCCCCCCCCCCCCCCCCCCCCCCCCCCCCCCCCCCCCCCCCCCCCCCCCCCCCCCCCCCCCCCCCCCCCCCCCCCCCCCCCCCCCCCCCCCCCCCCCCCCCCCCCCCCCCCCCCCCCCCCCCCCCCCCCCCCCCCCCCCCCCCCCCCCCCCCCCCCCCCCCCCCCCCCCCCCCCCCCCCCCCCCCCCCCCCCCCCCCCCCCCCCCCCCCCCCCCCCCCCCCCCCCCCCCCCCCCCCCCCCCCCCCCCCCCCCCCCCCCCCCCCCCCCCCCCCCCCCCCCCCCCCCCCCCCCCCCCCCCCCCCCCCCCCCCCCCCCCCCCCCCCCCCCCCCCCCCCCCCCCCCCCCCCCCCCCCCCCCCCCCCCCCCCCCCCCCCCCCCCCCCCCCCCCCCCCCCCCCCCCCCCCCCCCCCCCCCCCCCCCCCCCCCCCCCCCCCCCCCCCCCCCCCCCCCCCCCCCCCCCCCCCCCCCCCCCCCCCCCCCCCCCCCCCCCCCCCCCCCCCCCCCCCCCCCCCCCCCCCCCCCCCCCCCCCCCCCCCCCCCCCCCCCCCCCCCCCCCCCCCCCCCCCCCCCCCCCCCCCCCCCCCCCCCCCCCCCCCCCCCCCCCCCCCCCCCCCCCCCCCCCCCCCCCCCCCCCCCCCCCCCCCCCCCCCCCCCCCCCCCCCCCCCCCCCCCCCCCCCCCCCCCCCCCCCCCCCCCCCCCCCCCCCCCCCCCCCCCCCCCCCCCCCCCCCCCCCCCCCCCCCCCCCCCCCCCCCCCCCCCCCCCCCCCCCCCCCCCCCCCCCCCCCCCCCCCCCCCCCCCCCCCCCCCCCCCCCCCCCCCCCCCCCCCCCCCCCCCCCCCCCCCCCCCCCCCCCCCCCCCCCCCCCCCCCCCCCCCCCCCCCCCCCCCCCCCCCCCCCCCCCCCCCCCCCCCCCCCCCCCCCCCCCCCCCCCCCCCCCCCCCCCCCCCCCCCCCCCCCCCCCCCCCCCCCCCCCCCCCCCCCCCCCCCCCCCCCCCCCCCCCCCCCCCCCCCCCCCCCCCCCCCCCCCCCCCCCCCCCCCCCCCCCCCCCCCCCCCCCCCCCCCCCCCCCCCCCCCCCCCCCCCCCCCCCCCCCCCCCCCCCCCCCCCCCCCCCCCCCCCCCCCCCCCCCCCCCCCCCCCCCCCCCCCCCCCCCCCCCCCCCCCCCCCCCCCCCCCCCCCCCCCCCCCCCCCCCCCCCCCCCCCCCCCCCCCCCCCCCCCCCCCCCCCCCCCCCCCCCCCCCCCCCCCCCCCCCCCCCCCCCCCCCCCCCCCCCCCCCCCCCCCCCCCCCCCCCCCCCCCCCCCCCCCCCCCCCCCCCCCCCCCCCCCCCCCCCCCCCCCCCCCCCCCCCCCCCCCCCCCCCCCCCCCCCCCCCCCCCCCCCCCCCCCCCCCCCCCCCCCCCCCCCCCCCCCCCCCCCCCCCCCCCCCCCCCCCCCCCCCCCCCCCCCCCCCCCCCCCCCCCCCCCCCCCCCCCCCCCCCCCCCCCCCCCCCCCCCCCCCCCCCCCCCCCCCCCCCCCCCCCCCCCCCCCCCCCCCCCCCCCCCCCCCCCCCCCCCCCCCCCCCCCCCCCCCCCCCCCCCCCCCCCCCCCCCCCCCCCCCCCCCCCCCCCCCCCCCCCCCCCCCCCCCCCCCCCCCCCCCCCCCCCCCCCCCCCCCCCCCCCCCCCCCCCCCCCCCCCCCCCCCCCCCCCCCCCCCCCCCCCCCCCCCCCCCCCCCCCCCCCCCCCCCCCCCCCCCCCCCCCCCCCCCCCCCCCCCCCCCCCCCCCCCCCCCCCCCCCCCCCCCCCCCCCCCCCCCCCCCCCCCCCCCCCCCCCCCCCCCCCCCCCCCCCCCCCCCCCCCCCCCCCCCCCCCCCCCCCCCCCCCCCCCCCCCCCCCCCCCCCCCCCCCCCCCCCCCCCCCCCCCCCCCCCCCCCCCCCCCCCCCCCCCCCCCCCCCCCCCCCCCCCCCCCCCCCCCCCCCCCCCCCCCCCCCCCCCCCCCCCCCCCCCCCCCCCCCCCCCCCCCCCCCCCCCCCCCCCCCCCCCCCCCCCCCCCCCCCCCCCCCCCCCCCCCCCCCCCCCCCCCCCCCCCCCCCCCCCCCCCCCCCCCCCCCCCCCCCCCCCCCCCCCCCCCCCCCCCCCCCCCCCCCCCCCCCCCCCCCCCCCCCCCCCCCCCCCCCCCCCCCCCCCCCCCCCCCCCCCCCCCCCCCCCCCCCCCCCCCCCCCCCCCCCCCCCCCCCCCCCCCCCCCCCCCCCCCCCCCCCCCCCCCCCCCCCCCCCCCCCCCCCCCCCCCCCCCCCCCCCCCCCCCCCCCCCCCCCCCCCCCCCCCCCCCCCCCCCCCCCCCCCCCCCCCCCCCCCCCCCCCCCCCCCCCCCCCCCCCCCCCCCCCCCCCCCCCCCCCCCCCCCCCCCCCCCCCCCCCCCCCCCCCCCCCCCCCCCCCCCCCCCCCCCCCCCCCCCCCCCCCCCCCCCCCCCCCCCCCCCCCCCCCCCCCCCCCCCCCCCCCCCCCCCCCCCCCCCCCCCCCCCCCCCCCCCCCCCCCCCCCCCCCCCCCCCCCCCCCCCCCCCCCCCCCCCCCCCCCCCCCCCCCCCCCCCCCCCCCCCCCCCCCCCCCCCCCCCCCCCCCCCCCCCCCCCCCCCCCCCCCCCCCCCCCCCCCCCCCCCCCCCCCCCCCCCCCCCCCCCCCCCCCCCCCCCCCCCCCCCCCCCCCCCCCCCCCCCCCCCCCCCCCCCCCCCCCCCCCCCCCCCCCCCCCCCCCCCCCCCCCCCCCCCCCCCCCCCCCCCCCCCCCCCCCCCCCCCCCCCCCCCCCCCCCCCCCCCCCCCCCCCCCCCCCCCCCCCCCCCCCCCCCCCCCCCCCCCCCCCCCCCCCCCCCCCCCCCCCCCCCCCCCCCCCCCCCCCCCCCCCCCCCCCCCCCCCCCCCCCCCCCCCCCCCCCCCCCCCCCCCCCCCCCCCCCCCCCCCCCCCCCCCCCCCCCCCCCCCCCCCCCCCCCCCCCCCCCCCCCCCCCCCCCCCCCCCCCCCCCCCCCCCCCCCCAACCACATAGATCTCGTGCTTTAGCAGTTTCAGCACCTGTTTGATATCCAACTCATCTCATCTTAGTGAACCTTCAGTATACTGGAATTTAGGTCAGAATATCTTTTGTTTTTCCCATGCGCGGTAGATCTGAAATTACCATAGCAAGATGTGAAACTTGTTTCTTCCTTCTCTTACACCCTTTGAATACCAGATTGGCCGGTTTAACCTCACAGAAAAAATGATGACCCGGTAGATACCATTAGTCCCCTGTTGAACCGCCAATGCATTACACTGTTCCATTGCCAGACTCCGGTTTACCAATATGCTAGTATCCTCATACCGCTGTATAGTTGTCCACTGTAAATCTTAAACCGGTAATACTCATGTTTCAGATTTTCCTTGTCATGGCTAAACAAGTTTATGAGTGCAATTGGGCTCCCTCTCGAGTAACCGAGGAGCAATTAAACAACCTTGTTAAGACGGGCGCCCTAGCCAAGAAAGCCCCCCCCCCCCCCCCCCCCCCCCCCCCCCCCCCCCCCCCCCCCCCCCCCCCCCCCCCCCCCCCCCCCCCCCCCCCCCCCCCCCCCCAAATTTCCGAGATGTGCTAGCCAATTTTCAGCTGCGCCCTCAAGACATCGGTCCCAACTCTGTTACCAATATCTGCCACTTCCAAGTATTCTGTGAAGCTTATCTGCAAGAGGAACCTACAGTCGAACTGTTTAGGGATTTCTTTCATTTAAACCGTCGCACCGAGTTCTCAGATGGACCCAATACGGAACTGGGCGGAATGGCGGTTCAGAAGAGGAAAGAAGTCACCTTCCCCCATCCCAAACTCCACAGTCACCCCAAAGAGTGGAACCAAACTTGGTTTTACTGCATGGATACCTCTCCATCTGACGAAAACCCCCTGCCGGGTTACCGCCCTGAACGCCTGAGCAACACACACCCCCCCCCCCCCCCCCCCCCCCCCCCCCCCCCCCCCCCCCCCCCCCGCCAACTATGCTCCCCAACTATCAAAGCTTAGAGCCTTCATGGCGAACGGTTTGACAGGAGTTGATCTTGCTCGTTGCTGGATAAGCTGGAGCATTCTGCCCTTAAGCCGGCGCCCCGGTTTGATGTGTGAGTACACGGGGAGTTTGAAGGATGCTCAGCGGCACATTGACATTCAGCTTACAGATGACGAAGTCACTGAGGCTGTAAAGAAAATACTGAACGAACCGGAGGCCGTCTGTGCCCAAACCGGGCTACTCCCTTTCTGCACCTTCAATAAACCACCAGCTGTAAGAATCATATAATCCTTTGTATCTGAATTTGCTTCTGTCCAAATATTCTCTGAAAGTGTGATTATTTTTCTGACAGGGTGATGATCCGTTCTGGAACAAGCCCCCCCCCCCCCCCCCCCCCCCCCCCCCCCCCCCCCCCCCCCCCCCCCCCCCCCCCCCCCCCCCCCCCCCCCCCCCCCCCCCCCCCCCCCCCCCCCCCCCCCCCCCCCCCCCCCCCCCCCCCCCCCCCCCCCCCCCCCCCCCCCCCCCCCCCCCCCCCCCCCCCCCCCCCCCCCCCCCCCCCCCCCCCCCCCCCCCCCCCCCCCCCCCCCCCCCCCCCCCCCCCCCCCCCCCCCCCCCCCCCCCCCCCCCCCCCCCCCCCCCCCCCCCCCCCCCCCCCCCCCCCCCCCCCCCCCCCCCCCCCCCCCCCCCCCCCCCCCCCCCCCCCCCCCCCCCCCCCCCCCCCCCCCCCCCCCCCCCCCCCCCCCCCCCCCCCCCCCCCCCCCCCCCCCCCCCCCCCCCCCCCCCCCCCCCCCCCCCCCCCCCCCCCCCCCCCCCCCCCCCCCCCCCCCCCCCCCCCCCCCCCCCCCCCCCCCCCCCCCCCCCCCCCCCCCCCCCCCCCCCCCCCCCCCCCCCCCCCCCCCCCCCCCCCCCCCCCCCCCCCCCCCCCCCCCCCCCCCCCCCCCCCCCCCCCCCCCCCCCCCCCCCCCCCCCCCCCCCCCCCCCCCCCCCCCCCCCCCCCCCCCCCCCCCCCCCCCCCCCCCCCCCCCCCCCCCCCCCCCCCCCCCCCCCCCCCCCCCCCCCCCCCCCCCCCCCCCCCCCCCCCCCCCCCCCCCCCCCCCCCCCCCCCCCCCCCCCCCCCCCCCCCCCCCCCCCCCCCCCCCCCCCCCCCCCCCCCCCCCCCCCCCCCCCCCCCCCCCCCCCCCCCCCCCCCCCCCCCCCCCCCCCCCCCCCCCCCCCCCCCCCCCCCCCCCCCCCCCCCCCCCCCCCCCCCCCCCCCCCCCCCCCCCCCCCCCCCCCCCCCCCCCCCCCCCCCCCCCCCCCCCCCCCCCCCCCCCCCCCCCCCCCCCCCCCCCCCCCCCCCCCCCCCCCCCCCCCCCCCCCCCCCCCCCCCCCCCCCCCCCCCCCCCCCCCCCCCCCCCCCCCCCCCCCCCCCCCCCCCCCCCCCCCCCCCCCCCCCCCCCCCCCCCCCCCCCCCCCCCCCCCCCCCCCCCCCCCCCCCCCCCCCCCCCCCCCCCCCCCCCCCCCCCCCCCCCCCCCCCCCCCCCCCCCCCCCCCCCCCCCCCCCCCCCCCCCCCCCCCCCCCCCCCCCCCCCCCCCCCCCCCCCCCCCCCCCCCCCCCCCCCCCCCCCCCCCCCCCCCCCCCCCCCCCCCCCCCCCCCCCCCCCCCCCCCCCCCCCCCCCCCCCCCCCCCCCCCCCCCCCCCCCCCCCCCCCCCCCCCCCCCCCCCCCCCCCCCCCCCCCCCCCCCCCCCCCCCCCCCCCCCCCCCCCCCCCCCCCCCCCCCCCCCCCCCCCCCCCCCCCCCCCCCCCCCCCCCCCCCCCCCCCCCCCCCCCCCCCCCCCCCCCCCCCCCCCCCCCCCCCCCCCCCCCCCCCCCCCCCCCCCCCCCCCCCCCCCCCCCCCCCCCCCCCCCCCCCCCCCCCCCCCCCCCCCCCCCCCCCCCCCCCCCCCCCCCCCCCCCCCCCCCCCCCCCCCCCCCCCCCCCCCCCCCCCCCCCCCCCCCCCCCCCCCCCCCCCCCCCCCCCCCCCCCCCCCCCCCCCCCCCCCCCCCCCCCCCCCCCCCCCCCCCCCCCCCCCCCCCCCCCCCCCCCCCCCCCCCCCCCCCCCCCCCCCCCCCCCCCCCCCCCCCCCCCCCCCCCCCCCCCCCCCCCCCCAAAGATCAGATGCCTGAGGCTTAGTTGCCTCCTACTATGGTGGCTAGTCCTATTTATAGAGGCCCTGGTCCTCTTCCCAAATATTGAGCGGGGAGGGAGCCAACAACGGCCAATTTGAAAGGGGACAGCTAGTACAGCTTATCCTGACAAAAGTAGTCTTCGCCTACCAAAGGCTCTGGCGGTGACGTCACCTTGGGCTCCATGGTGACCTCCGTCTTGCCGTCCTGCTGGTCTTGGTCTCGTTGCACTGATATGGAAACCTTTGCTTGACGCCTCAGTACTCCGCGCCTGCGCTTGCCTCCTTAGCACCAAAGAGGCAACAAGGACTCTGTGCGCGCTGGCGCCCGCCTGGCACCCGCCTGGTCTCGGTCATCATGGCTCGCGTCACGAGAACCTCGCGAGGTTTGCCTTGCCTTGATCTCTCCGCCCCTCGTGAGCCAACCTGGTGAGGCCGCTCCTGAGGAGGTCTCGTGTCGTCTGCCTCGCGAGGCTTGGCCCCTCGCGAGGGTCTTGAATGCTTGTTGGTGAAGATGGGCCGTATGGGCCCACCAGCAGAGCCACGCCGTGGGCCGCAGGCAGGCAAGTCTGGGGACCCCCGTTCCGAGAACGCCGACAGTAGCCCCCGGGCCCAAGGCGCGTTCGGGCTTGGCTTCGAGGCGAAGCCAAAGGTCAAGTGCGTAGCACCGTGGGCCCCAATAGCCTGCGGCCTTGGTCGACGCGTGGTGGTTGATTGGACGTGGGCGTCTCCGCTTCCCCACACAGCCTTGGAATCCACCTGGCTACGCGGCCACCGCAACCTACACAGTTATTCTTCCATTGCCCGCCCCCCCCCCCCCCCCCCCCCCCCCCCCCCCCCCCCCCCCCCCCCCCCCCCCCCCCCCCCCCCCCCCCCCCCCCCCCCCCCCCCCCCCCCCCCCCCCCCCCCCCCCCCCCCCCCCCCCCCCCCCCCCCCCCCCCCCCCCCCCCCCCCCCCCCCCCCCCCCCCCCCCCCCCCCCCCCCCCCCCCCCCCCCCCCCCCCCCCCCCCCCCCCCCCCCCCCCCCCCCCCCCCCCCCCCCCCCCCCCCCCCCCCCCCCCCCCCCCCCCCCCCCCCCCCCCCCCCCCCCCCCCCCCCCCCCCCCCCCCCCCCCCCCCCCCCCCCCCCCCCCCCCCCCCCCCCCCCCCCCCCCCCCCCCCCCCCCCCCCCCCCCCCCCCCCCCCCCCCCCCCCCCCCCCCCCCCCCCCCCCCCCCCCCCCCCCCCCCCCCCCCCCCCCCCCCCCCCCCCCCCCCCCCCCCCCCCCCCCCCCCCCCCCCCCCCCCCCCCCCCCCCCCCCCCCCCCCCCCCCCCCCCCCCCCCCCCCCCCCCCCCCCCCCCCCCCCCCCCCCCCCCCCCCCCCCCCCCCCCCCCCCCCCCCCCCCCCCCCCCCCCCCCCCCCCCCCCCCCCCCCCCCCCCCCCCCCCCCCCCCCCCCCCCCCCCCCCCCCCCCCCCCCCCCCCCCCCCCCCCCCCCCCCCCCCCCCCCCCCCCCCCCCCCCCCCCCCCCCCCCCCCCCCCCCCCCCCCCCCCCCCCCCCCCCCCCCCCCCCCCCCCCCCCCCCCCCCCCCCCCCCCCCCCCCCCCCCCCCCCCCCCCCCCCCCCCCCCCCCCCCCCCCCCCCCCCCCCCCCCCCCCCCCCCCCCCCCCCCCCCCCCCCCCCCCCCCCCCCCCCCCCCCCCCCCCCCCCCCCCCCCCCCCCCCCCCCCCCCCCCCCCCCCCCCCCCCCCCCCCCCCCCCCCCCCCCCCCCCCCCCCCCCCCCCCCCCCCCCCCCCCCCCCCCCCCCCCCCCCCCCCCCCCCCCCCCCCCCCCCCCCCCCCCCCCCCCCCCCCCCCCCCCCCCCCCCCCCCCCCCCCCCCCCCCCCCCCCCCCCCCCCCCCCCCCCCCCCCCCCCCCCCCCCCCCCCCCCCCCCCCCCCCCCCCCCCCCCCCCCCCCCCCCCCCCCCCCCCCCCCCCCCCCCCCCCCCCCCCCCCCCCCCCCCCCCCCCCCCCCCCCCCCCCCCCCCCCCCCCCCCCCCCCCCCCCCCCCCCCCCCCCCCCCCCCCCCCCCCCCCCCCCCCCCCCCCCCCCCCCCCCCCCCCCCCCCCCCCCCCCCCCCCCCCCCCCCCCCCCCCCCCCCCCCCCCCCCCCCCCCCCCCCCCCCCCCCCCCCCCCCCCCCCCCCCCCCCCCCCCCCCCCCCCCCCCCCCCCCCCCCCCCCCCCCCCCCCCCCCCCCCCCCCCCCCCCCCCCCCCCCCCCCCCCCCCCCCCCCCCCCCCCCCCCCCCCCCCCCCCCCCCCCCCCCCCCCCCCCCCCCCCCCCCCCCCCCCCCCCCCCCCCCCCCCCCCCCCCCCCCCCCCCCCCCCCCCCCCCCCCCCCCCCCCCCCCCCCCCCCCCCCCCCCCCCCCCCCCCCCCCCCCCCCCCCCCCCCCCCCCCCCCCCCCCCCCCCCCCCCCCCCCCCCCCCCCCCCCCCCCCCCCCCCCCCCCCCCCCCCCCCCCCCCCCCCCCCCCCCCCCCCCCCCCCCCCCCCCCCCCCCCCCCCCCCCCCCCCCCCCCCCCCCCCCCCCCCCCCCCCCCCCCCCCCCCCCCCCCCCCCCCCCCCCCCCCCCCCCCCCCCCCCCCCCCCCCCCCCCCCCCCCCCCCCCCCCCCCCCCCCCCCCCCCCGATGAATCCTTTTCTCTGATTTTTTTCTCCCCGAACGTGAATATATAGAGTTGGAGTTGAGGTCGGTGGAGCTCCAGGGGGCCCACGAGGCAGGGGGCGCGCCCAGGGGGGCAGGTGCGCCTCCCACCCTCGTGGACAGGGTGTGGGCCCCCTGGCCTTGATTCTTTTGCCAGTATTTTTTATTATTTCCAAAAATAATCTCCGTTGATTTTCAGGTCATTCCGAGAACTTTTATTTCTGCACAAAAATAACACCATGGCAATTCTGCTGAAAACAGCATCAGTCTGGGTTAGTTCCATTCAAATCATGCAAGTTAGAGTCCAAAACAAGGGCAAAAGTGTTCAGAAAAGTAGATACGACGGCGACGTATCACGTCTACCTGGGTCGACCGGTGAGCAAGCACGGCCGTGTCCGCCATCTCCTGCGTCTCCGGGAAGTGCCCTTCCAAGAAAAGAAGCAAGACAGTTAGCAAAAAAAATAAACCAGCCGACTTCCAACCCAGCGAAACCAACAAAGAAACACTTACTAGCGAAGGCCTCATCTAGGTGCTGCGCTTCGAGCAACGTATCATGCTGCTCCAAGTCCTCGGCACGGTCGCGCGCTTCTAGTGCCTTCTCCGGCTCAGCACGCTTGTCGACGGCCGCCTTCAGCTCGTCGTCCTTAGCGGCGGCCACCTCCTCATGCTCCCCTTGAGGCGGAGGAGCTCCGCCTAGTGGGCCTCCACCGCCTTGATGACCTCCGCCTTCAGGCACTCCACCTCGGCTTGGAGCTGGCTCTTGTCGCCAGCCAGCCAGTCACGTTGCCGGCCGGCTTTGGCGAGTGCCTGCTGGGCCTCCGCCGCCTTGGCCGCCTCTGCCTTTAGGCGCTCCACTTCTACCTGAAGCGGGTTCTTGTCACCAGCCAGCTGTTCGCACTGCTGTCCGGCTTCGGCAAGCGCCCGCTGGGCCTCTGCCACCTTGGCTGCCTCCGCCTTCAGCTCCCCCACTTCGACCCGATGCTGGAAGGCGTCGGCAAATGCCAGATCGCGCTGCTGGCCGGCTATGGCCAGCCGGGTTCGCAAGACCGGCACCTCGGCCATGGCGGCTGCACGGCGAAGATTCAAAGTCAAGACAACGAAAGAAGTGACAAGAACACTTTAAGATTCGACCCAACTACTACGTAGTTGGCTCGAATCTCGGGGGCTACACCCAGTGGGTGCGCTAGCGCGCCCCCACTAAGAGCACGTGGGACATACTGTCGGCGTCCTGGGAACGGGGGTCCCCAGACTTGCCTGCCTGCGGCCCACGGCGTGGCTCTGCCAGCGGCCCTGTACGGCCCATCTTCACCAACAAACACTCAAGACCCTCACGAGGGGCCGAGCCTCACGAGGCGGATGACACAAGACCTCCTCTGGAGCGGCCTCACCAGGCTGGCTCGCGAGGGGCGGAGAGATCAAGGCAAGGGACACCTTGCGAGCTTCCTGTGACGCAAGCCATGATGACAGGAGCCAGGCGGGCGCCAGCGCACGCAATGTCCTCGTTTCCTCTTTGGTGCTAAAGGGGCAAGCGTAGGCGAGGAGTCCCGAGGCATCAGGAAAAGGTTTCCATATCGGTGCAACGAGACCAAGACCAGAAGGACGGCAGGACGAAGGTCACCGTGGAGCCCAAGACGGTGTCACCACCAGAGCCTTTGGCAGGCGAAGACCAGCTTTTGTCAGGATAACTTGTACTAGTTGTCTCCCTTCAAATTTGGCCGTTGTTGGCTCCCTTCCCGCTCAATATTTGGGGAGAGGACCAGGGCCTCTGTAAATAGGACTAGCCACCACAGTAGGAGGCAACTCAGCCTGAACTGATTCACATCATACTCACACTCACCAAGCACAAGAACACCTCTCCTCAGGAGGCTGTTCTTCCCTTGTACTGTTCATCATCAGCCCGAGAGGCAATCCACCACACCACACTGGAGTAGGGTATTACACCACAATGGTGGCCCGAACCAGTATAAATCTTGTGTCTCTTGTGTTGCGGATTCGTTGAGCTAGGCCTTGAGATCGCGGTGAGGCTGAGGGCGTGATTAGGTAGGGGGAGATCTTCATGCTCACCCCAGTGTTCGAACTTCGAGGGTTTTGCCGGAACCCGAAATCCGACATTTGGCGCGCCAGGTAGGGGTGCGCCGAAGCTTTCCTTCCATCGATCTGTGTCCCATCGCTTCGTCGCATCCATGGCGGATGCTCGTCGAGCCCGCGCTGAGCGTCGGGCCACCCTCGCCGCCCGCGTCGCTCAGACCGCTCCTATCGGCGGGCCTCCTCGTCGTTCCCCGTCGCCTGCCGCCAACGCCGCCACTGGCCCGGCGGGAAACGAGCAGCAAGCATCCTTGCTGCACCCCTGCGTAGGCGAGGAGTCCCGAGGCATCAGGAAAAGGTTTCCATATCGGTGCAACGAGACCAAGACCAGAAGGACGGCAGGACGAAGGTCACCGTGGAGCCCAAGACCCCCCCCCCCCCCCCCCCCCCCCCCCCCCCCCCCCCCCCCCCCCCCCCCCCCCCCCCCCCCCCCCCCCCCCCCCCCCCCCCCCCCCCCCCCCCCCCCCCCCCCCCCCCCCCCCCCCCCCCCCCCCCCCCCCCCCCCCCCCCCCCCCCCCCCCCCCCCCCCCCCCCCCCCCCCCCCCCCCCCCCCCCCCCCCCCCCCCCCCCCCCCCCCCCCCCCCCCCCCCCCCCCCCCCCCCCCCCCCCCCCCCCCCCCCCCCCCCCCCCCCCCCCCCCCCCCCCCCCCCCCCCCCCCCCCCCCCCCCCCCCCCCCCCCCCCCCCCCCCCCCCCCCCCCCCCCCCCCCCCCCCCCCCCCCCCCCCCCCCCCCCCCCCCCCCCCCCCCCCCCCCCCCCCCCCCCCCCCCCCCCCCCCCCCCCCCCCCCCCCCCCCCCCCCCCCCCCCCCCCCCCCCCCCCCCCCCCCCCCCCCCCCCCCCCCCCCCCCCCCCCCCCCCCCCCCCCCCCCCCCCCCCCCCCCCCCCCCCCCCCCCCCCCCCCCCCCCCCCCCCCCCCCCCCCCCCCCCCCCCCCCCCCCCCCCCCCCCCCCCCCCCCCCCCCCCCCCCCCCCCCCCCCCCCCCCCCCCCCCCCCCCCCCCCCCCCCCCCCCCCCCCCCCCCCCCCCCCCCCCCCCCCCCCCCCCCCCCCCCCCCCCCCCCCCCCCCCCCCCCCCCCCCCCCCCCCCCCCCCCCCCCCCCCCCCCCCCCCCCCCCCCCCCCCCCCCCCCCCCCCCCCCCCCCCCCCCCCCCCCCCCCCCCCCCCCCCCCCCCCCCCCCCCCCCCCCCCCCCCCCCCCCCCCCCCCCCCCCCCCCCCCCCCCCCCCCCCCCCCCCCCCCCCCCCCCCCCCCCCCCCCCCCCCCCCCCCCCCCCCCCCCCCCCCCCCCCCCCCCCCCCCCCCCCCCCCCCCCCCCCCCCCCCCCCCCCCCCCCCCCCCCCCCCCCCCCCCCCCCCCCCCCCCCCCCCCCCCCCCCCCCCCCCCCCCCCCCCCCCCCCCCCCCCCCCCCCCCCCCCCCCCCCCCCCCCCCCCCCCCCCCCCCCCCCCCCCCCCCCCCCCCCCCCCCCCCCCCCCCCCCCCCCCCCCCCCCCCCCCCCCCCCCCCCCCCCCCCCCCCCCCCCCCCCCCCCCCCCCCCCCCCCCCCCCCCCCCCCCCCCCCCCCCCCCCCCCCCCCCCCCCCCCCCCCCCCCCCCCCCCCCCCCCCCCCCCCCCCCCCCCCCCCCCCCCCCCCCCCCCCCCCCCCCCCCCCCCCCCCCCCCCCCCCCCCCCCCCCCCCCCCCCCCCCCCCCCCCCCCCCCCCCCCCCCCCCCCCCCCCCCCCCCCCCCCCCCCCCCCCCCCCCCCCCCCCCCCCCCCCCCCCCCCCCCCCCCCCCCCCCCCCCCCCCCCCCCCCCCCCCCCCCCCCCCCCCCCCCCCCCCCCCCCCCCCCCCCCCCCCCCCCCCCCCCCCCCCCCCCCCCCCCCCCCCCCCCCCCCCCCCCCCCCCCCCCCCCCCCCCCCCCCCCCCCCCCCCCCCCCCCCCCCCCCCCCCCCCCCCCCCCCCCCCCCCCCCCCCCCCCCCCCCCCCCCCCCCCCCCCCCCCCCCCCCCCCCCCCCCCCCCCCCCCCCCCCCCCCCCCCCCCCCCCCCCCCCCCCCCCCCCCCCCCCCCCCCCCCCCCCCCCCCCCCCCCCCCCCCCCCCCCCCCCCCCCCCCCCCCCCCCCCCCCCCCCCCCCCCCCCCCCCCCCCCCCCCCCCCCCCCCCCCCCCCCCCCCCCCCCCCCCCCCCCCCCCCCCCCCCCCCCCCCCCCCCCCCCCCCCCCCCCCCCCCCCCCCCCCCCCCCCCCCCCCCCCCCCCCCCCCCCCCCCCCCCCCCCCCCCCCCCCCCCCCCCCCCCCCCCCCCCCCCCCCCCCCCCCCCCCCCCCCCCCCCCCCCCCCCCCCCCCCCCCCCCCCCCCCCCCCCCCCCCCCCCCCCCCCCCCCCCCCCCCCCCCCCCCCCCCCCCCCCCCCCCCCCCCCCCCCCCCCCCCCCCCCCCCCCCCCCCCCCCCCCCCCCCCCCCCCCCCCCCCCCCCCCCCCCCCCCCCCCCCCCCCCCCCCCCCCCCCCCCCCCCCCCCCCCCCCCCCCCCCCCCCCCCCCCCCCCCCCCCCCCCCCCCCCCCCCCCCCCCCCCCCCCCCCCCCCCCCCCCCCCCCCCCCCCCCCCCCCCCCCCCCCCCCCCCCCCCCCCCCCCCCCCCCCCCCCCCCCCCCCCCCCCCCCCCCCCCCCCCCCCCCCCCCCCCCCCCCCCCCCCCCCCCCCCCCCCCCGCATTTACTTGAGTTAGTTTGCTTCCCATGCCTAACCTATCTATGATTATTACCTGCTCGATCGTCACCCATCATGGGAGCCGCGTGCCGGCCATCTTTCTTCGGGATCCTTCGCGTGAGTAGGCTAGGCACGGCATCTGTGCTCGGGCCCGTCCCTGCAGCGTCGATAAATCCAAAGGCTGAGCTTTGTCTGGCAGGCCGGCCCCGTTCACGTCACCTCCTGGGGCCGTTGGTGCTTGGCCCCCTCACACGATAACCTCAGGAGATTCGTTCGGTGCAGGTTGTCTGACCACCTCGCAGGACCAACGCAGCGAACAAGAACCAAGACCAGGCGCAACCCGCCTTGAGGTAAGGCCTCGTGAGTCCCGCGCTGGCTCACGAGTGCCCAGATACACCTCGTCTAGCCCTGTCGTGCAAGCCACGTGTCAGGGCGGGGCTGTACACGCCCCAAGTTCATTTAGCTGGGAGCGCACCTCGGGCTGCATCATTCCCAGGCCGCGTGGGTCCGTCCCTGTGGCATGTATCCCTTTTTATGTCTTTAGCTTACCTTGTTGGGGGCGCCCCTCGGGCTGCATCATCCCCAAGCCACTCGGGCCTGACCCGGTGGCGTGTATCCCCCCGCATTTACTTGAGTTAGTTTGCTTCCCATGCCTAACCTATCTATGATTATTACCTGCTCGATCGTCACCCATCATGGGAGCCGCGTGCCGGCCATCTTCCCCCCCCCCCCCCCCCCCCCCCCCCCCCCCCCCCCCCCCCCCCCCCCCCCCCCCCCCCCCCCCCCCCCCCCCCCCCCCCCCCCCCCCCCCCCCCCCCCCCCCCCCCCCCCCCCCCCCCCCCCCCCCCCCCCCCCCCCCCCCCCCCCCCCCCCCCCCCCCCCCCCCCCCCCCCCCCCCCCCCCCCCCCCCCCCCCCCCCCCCCCCCCCCCCCCCCCCCCCCCCCCCCCCCCCCCCCCCCCCCCCCCCCCCCCCCCCCCCCCCCCCCCCCCCCCCCCCCCCCCCCCCCCCCCCCCCCCCCCCCCCCCCCCCCCCCCCCCCCCCCCCCCCCCCCCCCCCCCCCCCCCCCCCCCCCCCCCCCCCCCCCCCCCCCCCCCCCCCCCCCCCCCCCCCCCCCCCCCCCCCCCCCCCCCCCCCCCCCCCCCCCCCCCCCCCCCCCCCCCCCCCCCCCCCCCCCCCCCCCCCCCCCCCCCCCCCCCCCCCCCCCCCCCCCCCCCCCCCCCCCCCCCCCCCCCCCCCCCCCCCCCCCCCCCCCCCCCCCCCCCCCCCCCCCCCCCCCCCCCCCCCCCCCCCCCCCCCCCCCCCCCCCCCCCCCCCCCCCCCCCCCCCCCCCCCCCCCCCCCCCCCCCCCCCCCCCCCCCCCCCCCCCCCCCCCCCCCCCCCCCCCCCCCCCCCCCCCCCCCCCCCCCCCCCCCCCCCCCCCCCCCCCCCCCCCCCCCCCCCCCCCCCCCCCCCCCCCCCCCCCCCCCCCCCCCCCCCCCCCCCCCCCCCCCCCCCCCCCCCCCCCCCCCCCCCCCCCCCCCCCCCCCCCCCCCCCCCCCCCCCCCCCCCCCCCCCCCCCCCCCCCCCCCCCCCCCCCCCCCCCCCCCCCCCCCCCCCCCCCCCCCCCCCCCCCCCCCCCCCCCCCCCCCCCCCCCCCCCCCCCCCCCCCCCCCCCCCCCCCCCCCCCCCCCTCCACGCACGCGTGTGAAGCTCCGGACAAGAGGGAGGGGCTGCGAGCATCGAGCCAAGCGCACTGTGAGCTTGTGACTGAACTCTGAAGAAAACGACACTGTAAAACTGAATTTTACTGAACTTTACTGAAAATGCAAAGAACAGTGCAGCTCAGGTGTTCGACAGAATGCTTTTGGCATCTAGGGATTTTTCCTTGAGCTGAAATTTGGTGGAGTGGCTTCTCATTGCTCTAGTAGGCTGCATGATTTTTGGTGGAATTTTTGGAGGAGTGTAGATATGAATTTCATCAAATTTGTCAAATCTGGTCCAAACTTGCAGTGAGTGAAATTTGAAATATTTGAAAAGAAGAAGAGTGGATCAAGATGGTTCTAGGTTGTGGGTACTAAAGACAATCCAGGGAAGTTGGTTTGGGATAAAAACTCAAAGGCAAAGTGGTACTTGCTTTGAAAATCACTTAGGCTCAAAATAATTGGCAGAAATGTTTTGGGAGATAAAATAATTGAAATAAAATCCAAAACTTGTTTGGACTTGTTGAGACAGAGGATTTAAATTGCTCAAAGGTGGAGGGAGGGGTTTTGAGAAGATTTACTATAGGAGACATGGTAAAACCATGGGTGGTTTCAAAAAGAAAGAAGTCCCAAAACTCCTAGGGTTTCTTTTTTTTAAATGAAAATAAATAAGTTTGAGAGGGTAACAACCAGAAGGAAAAGCTTCCAAAAATTCAACACCAAATTTGAAAGGGAAAAGAAAATCCTTGCCAAAGGAAAGGAAGTTTTTAAGAGGAAGGATTTCTGGAAAAGAAATTTTAAATGCCCTCTTTTAAAATCCAACAAAGTTTTTGATGAAAACCAAATTAAAATTTTGGAGTGTCACAACACCTACCCCCTTAGGAAAAATCTCGTCCCCGAGATTTCAGCTGATCCTTAAATAAGTGTGGATGCTCTGTCCGAAGAAAATCCTCTCTTTCCCAAGTTGCTTCACTGTCGGTGTGATTGCTCCACTGGACTTTGAAAAACTTGATGGTCTTCTGTCGGGTCCTCCTTTCAGACTCCTCTAATATTCTTACGGGACGTTCCCGATAAGTGAGGTCTGGCTGCACGTCAATGTTTTCATGGGATACTTGTTTCTCTGGGTTGCTTACGCACTTCCTCAATTGCGAGACATGGAACACGTCGTGGACATCGGATAATTCCTCGGGTAAGTCTAGCTGGTAGGCTACCGTGCCTCTTCGTGCCCTTATACAGAAAGGTCCGATGAATCTTGGTGCTAGCTTCCCTTTAATCTTGAATCGTTGCAATCCTCTCATAGGGGATACTCTCAGGTATACGAACTCCCCCCCCCCCCCCCCCCCCCCCCCCCCCCCCCCCCCCCCCCCCCCCCCCCCCCCCCCCCCCCCCCCCCCCCCCCCCCCCCCCCCCCCCCCCCCCCCCCCCCCCCCCCCCCCCCCCCCCCCCCCCCCCCCCCCCCCCCCCCCCCCCCCCCCCCCCCCCCCCCCCCCCCCCCCCCCCCCCCCCCCCCCCCCCCCCCCCCCCCCCCCCCCCCCCCCCCCCCCCCCCCCCCCCCCCCCCCCCCCCCCCCCCCCCCCCCCCCCCCCCCCCCCCCCCCCCCCCCCCCCCCCCCCCCCCCCCCCCCCCCCCCCCCCCCCCCCCCCCCCCCCCCCCCCCCCCCCCCCCCCCCCCCCCCCCCCCCCCCCCCCCCCCCCCCCCCCCCCCCCCCCCCCCCCCCCCCCCCCCCCCCCCCCCCCCCCCCCCCCCCCCCCCCCCCCCCCCCCCCCCCCCCCCCCCCCCCCCCCCCCCCCCCCCCCCCCCCCCCCCCCCCCCCCCCCCCCCCCCCCCCCCCCCCCCCCCCCCCCCCCCCCCCCCCCCCCCCCCCCCCCCCCCCCCCCCCCCCCCCCCCCCCCCCCCCCCCCCCCCCCCCCCCCCCCCCCCCCCCCCCCCCCCCCCCCCCCCCCCCCCCCCCCCCCCCTCCTTTATTTCTTCCAATCTGGCTGTTGCCGCATCCGTCCACTCGAAGTGGTCGGTGCGTCGGAGAAGTCAATAAAGTGGCAATGCTTTTTCTTCTAGTCGGGAGATTGTCAGATCATGGGTTCCGACAAAACCCTTATGGTTCGAACACTGGGGTGCGTGCGAAGATCTCCCTCCTATCGATCCACGTTCTAACTTAGCTAAGATCTCATGAAATAACTCCACGAACTCGCAACACAAAGGACACAAGATTTATACTGGTTCGGGCCACCGTTGTGGTGTAATGCCCTACTCCAGTGTGGTGGTGGTGG
The DNA here is from genome assembly GCA_036873465.1 of Thinopyrum obtusiflorum. NCBI lineage: Eukaryota > Viridiplantae > Streptophyta > Magnoliopsida > Poales > Poaceae > Thinopyrum > Thinopyrum obtusiflorum. The sequence goes on along the minus strand of JAAAWM010009212.1, from coordinate 929 downwards.
ATTGCCTCTTGGGCTGAGGACGAACAGTACAAGGGGAAGAACAACCTCCTGAGGTTGAGGCGTTCTTGTGCTTGGTGAACTTGTGTGGTTGAGGATGCTCTTCCTTCCATCCCCCCTATGGTGGTGGCTAGTCCTATTTATAGGGGCCCTGGTCCTCTTCCCAAATATTGAGTGGGGAGGGATCCTACAATGGCCAGTTTGAAGGGGGGAAATAGTACAAGCTATCCTGACAAAAGGTGGTCTTCGCCTACCAAAGGTTCTGGTGGTGACGCCATCCCGGGCTCCATGGTGACCTCCGTCTTGCCGTCCTTCTGTTCTTGGTCTCATTGCACCACGCCAGCATTTTGGAACCATCAAAGTGCATGACCCAGTTGGAATATGTGCCATACTCTTTAGGGAGTTCGGCCACTGTCCATTCAGCGACAAAGTCTGCCAGTACTTGGGATTTGATGGCCCGACGCGGCTTATATGTTATGTCAAATGGAAGGAGCTCAATGGCCCATTTGGCAATCCGGCCCATGGTGTCTGGTTGTTTAATATGTCATTCAATGGAACTTCGGAAGCCACCGTGATCGAGCACTCTTGGAAATAGTGTCGTAGCTTCAGGGATGCAATGAAGATCGCATATGCTATCTTTTGATAATGAGGGTATCGGGATTTGCATGGAGTTAGGACAGCGGATACGTAGTATACCGGCTTTTGGAGCGGGAATTTGTGTCCGTCCTCCTCTCGCTCGACAACGAGTACTGCGCTCACCACCTGGTGTGTTGCAGATATGTATAATAACATTGGTTCGCCGACACTTGGCATAGCCAGGATTGGGTTGCTTGCTAAAAGTTCCTTTATTTCTTCCAATCTGGCTGTTGCCGCATCCGTCCACTCGAAGTGGTCGGTGCGTCGGAGAAGTCAATAAAGTGGCAATGCTTTTT